>JAMPIV010022626.1:0-52500 GCA_024509875.1 Oreohelix idahoensis
ATTTGGGTCCGTCCACACAGCTATTTTTACAGATTGTTTTTCTTTCCACAGCAGTAACGAAAATCATAAATTTCGGTTAGCTAAATTATCCTCTGCGGAGAAAATTAAATTTTTCATCATAAGAATTGCTGGGATTTTGCGTGATTGGTTTTTTACAGTCACTAAAAAGTTTTTTTTGAAGTTAAAAAGAGTTGAGCTTAGCTAAAAGACGCCCCCTTGAATTCTAAACTTTTTTTAAGTCAAGTATAACATCCGTCTCTTCTCATAAAATTGACTTCCAGGGGCGAGTTTTTGTGACGAGAATTTAAACCTTTTAGGGAAAAAAAAAATTTTTCCTTTTAAATTGTTTTAATATAAATTTTTCTCTACTTGCGTTCGTAAAAGTAAGATTTCCTTTTTCTAGTGTAACTTACCATATAAGTGGCATTAGTCGCTTGCTTTAAGACCTTAATTGCCAGATAAAATCAGCGATTAAGTTTGCACATTTCAAATAGGAGGCAACAGCCCACACAAGTAAATTTATACTTTGTGTCCTTTTTTTCTCGTAGCGGCTTTTGAGTTTTTTCCTTTCTTGTTGTCTTTCTTACTATTGTCACTAATCATACTACATCCTTATTCTTTGACAATGCCAGAAAGGATAAAGATAGGAACCAACCTGAGGCGGAAGCCGAAAGAGCAGCGATAGAAGCAAAGCGGCTAACCTGTTTGTCAACCCACGAACTGGAAAATATATGAAGCGGAGCAACAAAGAGCAGAAGCAGAGAGGAAGGAAGAGAAAACAAAGAGCAGAAGCTGAGAGGTAGGAAGAAAAAGAGAGAGCAGTAGAGGAGAGAAGTACATGGAGAGGGCAGATAGAAAGAAGCGGAGATCGTCTATTGGAGCAGAAGAAAATTGAGGCAGAGAACAAAGAATATTGAGGCAGAAGATGGAAACTCGCAGGGAAAGAGAGAAGAGAGACAACGTGAGGAGAGCAGAGAGGGAAAAAGACAGCAGGAACTGGCGCTTAAGGCTTTAGAGAGTCGGGGCGCCTCTACTTCGAATAACGGAAGCCGTCTTCGCCCCAGTCTCAGTCAATGGACCTCTCCAGCACTCAATCTGCCCCAATGTAACACTGCGGATGTCTTTATGCTTTAGAGTCTTTTCCTAGTCCCAATGAGAAATTGACAGCTATCTAGAAAAACTCGAGTAGTAGCTCGCAAATCTGGATGAGTTAGAGAGTTCCCGCTAGGCACTTAAACTCTCAACGTCATTAGTAAAGTACTGCTTATGACGTATACACAAAGCTGGGAAACCAACCAACATGATTACGACATGCTGAAAAAGGCCTTGTTTAGAGCGGTTTGAGATGACCGCCCGAAAATTCTGCAAATGTTCAGAAACAGCCGAAAAGAGAGCACGGAAACATTCCCACAGTTCTCTGCACACGTCTCACGGTTATTTGACAAAGTGCATTGAATTATCTGACCTACCTCTTACATATGAGGGACTACTTGAACTTTGTTCTTGTGGAACAGAAAAGTCAAATTTGTTCAAACGAAACCCGTAGATTCTTGGCTGAACAGGGCGCAGTCAGGCTTGAGAACATAGAACTCAATAAGGCAGAACGCTAAACCAATGCAATGGCCGAACTTCCCAGCACTAAACGTAAACCCACAGATGAGCCATCTCGTAAACAAAATCTAGAGCAGTCATCCTATTCCTCAAATTCCTCTCAGAATTATAACCAATGAGAAAATAATACCCAGAGACCTCCCAGGAAAAATCGAAATTCTACAAAACCCGATACCCCCCCAACAACAATTCTGATCAACCCACCAAGCCTACGTGGCAGCGCGGCCACCAAGGTCAAGGAAAAAGGGAAGACCCCTACACCAGGAACGTCTGATCAGGGCAAACAAACCGGTCCAACACCGATCAGATCGGATGTTTGCATGCAGCCTCGAAAAAGGTAGAGTCAATGTCAGTGATTCTCAACCTGAGGGGGACCGACCCTCAACTCGAGGAACTGTAATTTTGAACGGTACCTCTACTACTTGTCTTTTTGACACTGGATTAAGTTTTGATTGTATTGTCGCTAGGTACCTAGTCAAACCCGGTCAGGAGACAGAGGAAACCGTCAAACTTAGTGGAGTTTTCAGGAGTGATGCACCCAGGACGCTTCCTATCGCACTGGTAGAAATACACTCTGACTTTGTCAGAGGGGGTATTAAAGCGGCCATTATGGATGATCCTATCTACCCAGTTATCCTGGGATGTAGATATGTGTTTATTGGGAGACCAAAGGAGCCGATTGTGGCAGCGGTAACCACAAGAGGGCAAGCCAAGAAGGAGAGGGAGCCTGCGCCAAATTTGTTGCCGAATGAACTGAAGGAGGCGCAAAAAAAGGACCCTACTCAGGAGCCCTGCTTTAGAAAACTGCCCATGGCTAAGGACCCCAGACACAACGGAGACATCTTTTCTAAGGACAACGTATTGTATCGTAGAACGGGCAACCCGGAAACGGGGAATAACCAGCTCCTAGTACCGACGTAGTACAGAAGCCAGATCTTAGAAATGGGGCACTCTCTTCCCTTTAGCGGACATATGGGACAAAACGCCACTATTCAGCGAATAAAAAACCACTATTGGTGGCCAGGAATGAACTCTAACATTATCAGGTATGTGAAATCCTGCGCCCAGTGCCAACGTGTAGCACCAAAGCACTTGACACCCCCAGTACCTATGAGGCAAATGACTATAGTGGGTACTCCATTTGAACGGGTTGCTGTCGACATCATTGGACCCCTGGAAAGGACCAAAAGTAAGAGCAGGTTCATCCTGACTTTAATCAACACTTGCACAATGTGGGCCGAAGCTATACCGCTAACATGCACAGATTCCAAGCATGTCGCAGAAGCCCTCGTGCAAATTTTTACACGGTTGGGATTCCCTCAACAAGTTTTGACGGACAATGGATCCCAATTCCCGTATAGCTGTTTAATGGAGGAAGATCTTAAGATCTTGAGGGCCAAACATATCACACATAGTTCCTACAGGGCGGCGGAATGGGCGTGGGGAGTTTTAACGGCACCTACCATACCTGTGTCGGAAGTGGGTCAGGAGAAACAGTGAAGATGGGACCTGCTATATTTTTTTTTTTTTGGTTACGGCGTAACCCTCGAGGCGAAAATTAGGTTATATTTTATGGTCTCAAACTGACATTTGCTTTTCCGTGGCGTATCCTAATATTTCTTGTACAGAGAGGTTGCTCCTCGCATTCAGGAAATACTCAGCTCGCGACTTTCGGATGCCTTACCCATTGCAGTGGGTGGAGAGGTAGCCGCTCCAAGCTGGTCGACGACACTCTTCACAATGTTGAGGTTCGCCAGTTAATCACTTTCAAATCCACCGGTCGACGAAAAAACCTCATAATGCGTTGCGGGTTTGAAGCCTGTATACCGGTTCGCCAGAGTCGGTGTTGTAATCAAAGACCCTACGCTAGCGCGGCTCGGGCACTTATTTATAGTCGCGCTCCTTCTTCGCTACAGCAGGGTAAAGCGTATACGGGATTCGGCAGCTACAACTTTTATTTGGAGACTGCTATAAGCTAGGATGGCACTGCCGCAGCTACTCTAACCAACCTGAAGACAAAAGGTTGCGCAAGACAGTGGTTCCTGAAGCAAGTCATGTACAAAGCTAAGGGTAAAGGCTTAAAGTAGGACTGGGATACTAGCTCCTACCAGGGGGAGAACAGCCGCGTCTAAACACGCTCCAGATACAACATACCGTGAAAGCAAGAGGAGAGAATCTTCGCACAGGGGATGGCAAAAGTTTGCAGGCTACGTCCACTCGGATAGCCAATAAACTCTGCATCTGGTGGGCAAGGACTCTTCAGCGTCCTTAAAAAGTCTACGTATAATTAGATCCGATACAAAGTAACGGAGAAAGGTCTTCACATGTAAAAATTCCTTAAGGACTCATTTGGTAAGAGAGCAGAGCCATCCTCCGAGCAATCTCCAGTCTGTACGCACATAGAACGGACGAAGCACGAGGAAGATGATGCTGTGGTTGCATGGAGTATCCATTGCAACCACATCACAGATCCTTTAAAAGATGTCAAGTTTTCGGCCGATCAATCTCTCACCGAAACCACTATAAACAGACACCAGGGCTCTATATAAAACAGTTACCGTTGGCCAGTCTTTAACGGATGTACCTGGGTCGGAAACCAAATCTATTGAATTTGAATACTGAAATTTAACAAATCAGTACGCCTGTTCGAAACCAGAGTTTACCCCATCCCGTACGCTAAAGCTGATGCACTTCGCGAGAAATAGGACAAGCTGCGTTCAGCAGGAAGTATTCATGAGTCCAATTCATCCCCTTACAGTATCCCAGTGTAATTGTGCTGTTTGCAGAAGCCAAATAAGGAAGTTCTGCTTTGTATAGATTTACCGGCTTGCTAAACGCTGTAACGGAATTCCCCCCCGAACCTCTTCCACACTGTTTCTGAGCTTTGTTCCACAAGCTCACAAAGCAAAGATTTTCTCAAAGATTGACCTCAGTAAAGGTTATATATCAAATACCAGTCAAGGGAGGAAATATAAAACCTTGTTAGCTTTCACACTAGTGAAGACAAAATTACACATTTTAATGTGATGCCGTTCGGTTTTTTGAGCATAACGCCACCAGGAGTGTTTCACCAGGATAATGAGAAGCTTCCTAGAACCTTTTGCAAAGTCCCCATATCCATAATTTTTAAGGAGACATATTAATTGCATTGGAAACCAAGAAAGAACATATTGCAACGGATGCTATGCTCCTCCGGGGCCAACAGGAAACAGGTCTCACAGCCAGACCTAGCAAATGTCCACATCCGGTTTAACAGTTAACTCCTGGGGCATAACTATTTTCTCACTGATGCAGTTGGCCTATTAAGAAGAACGTGGAGAAATATGGCAGCAAAAAAACCCCGAACGAGAAAGTACGTACGTTCCTTCATATCGCTTATGTGCATACTATACATAGCAGCCCATATCAAAATAAGAATACAAAAACAAAGAAGGAAAGACATTCATGCATTGGAAATATAATGGAGATTCAAGAGAAATAGGATCCCAACACAAAATAGAATCTTCCAACTCAAAATTGAAGTCAGTCCTATTATATTGGCCTCCGAGACATTGAGACAACGAAACAAACGACCAACAACCAAAAAGCTACAGGAACTTTTCATAGATGGGTAGCATGCTGGAAATAGAAGATTGAAATGGTGTGAACTGGGGTTTACCAATGTGGAACTGATGACGGGAACTGGAACAAGTGCCAGTGGAACGTGCCGAGATGAGAAGACAAGACACAAATCAAAAAAACAAACAAACAACCAAATTAGCAAACTGAATGCGATTGATATACACACACTGACAGGAAAACCTGTTGATCAGCATTACAAGGCAGTCCTTTGTTCCTGGAATCCCCCAGGGCAGGAGAGGCAGAAGAAGACCCCAGAAGTACATGGAGAAGGAAGAGTTTATGGAAACAGAGGTAGAAATGATGAAGAAGAACATGGAAAGAACTTAGATGATGGCACGTGACAAGGAGGACTTGGCATGTTGTTTGTTGAAGGCCTATGCTCCTTGGGATGGAGGGTTTAAGAATGGAATACTATCAAAGTAAAATCCAGAACTTCAACGGACTGACTGGCACCTCTGACCCTGACCCACCACAAAGAAAGGGCGTTCCGGAATACGGTCATGGGGATCCCAAAGTGCGAAACACGCAATAATACAGCACTTGAAAGGAACATTTTTTGTCACTATATTACCTTCCATTTTGAGGTTTGCCTGGACCTCAAAAAAACCTTTGTATTACGGTCCGAACGCGTCCAGAGACAGGGGTAACGGGTCAACCACTGCTATCAAACCATTACATGTTGGGGACGGCATCGGCGAGAGAGCGGGGGGTAGGTGTAGACTCGGGAAAGTAGGGCGCGGATACGGGGTAGCGCTCAGGGCGGGTTGTTGGTTGGGAGGTGGTCTGTGAAGACTCTGAAGGAGTAGATACGTGGTTAGCTTAGGCATCTTCTTGGATGAGATCCATCAGCACGCTGGACTGGTACGCGCTGATACGCGTCTAACCAGGTAAGCGAAGAATGTACATCATTGTCCGAGCGCTCATGCACACACTGATCAGACTCGGTACCTCAGACACCAACATTAAGGCTTACTTCTTACGATGCAGCCGGACGACTCACATACGGCAACATTGGACTACATGACGCAGCGTCGACGACTAAACGGGTCAAGCGTGGTTTCGGAAGAAGTAGCACCTGACACCTGTACGGAGTCAGAGGAGCATGCACACAGTTAAAGTCTACAAAACAGTGATACGATTTCTTGAGGTCAGGCATCAAAATGGGGCGCTATATAACAACGTCTCTGCAAAGATGCGTGCTATGCGTGCGGTGGTGAGCGCGGACCCTGGGTGCCTCTTTCACAGGAGACCACACCTTAACCTGTTCACAAGCAGGAATAGACGCCCTTTTCCGGGTCAATTGGCTCGCGTGAAGTAAGGTACGAGTGGGCGAGAACACCTGGGGGGTCTCGACAGATAACAGGTAGGGACAGGATAGCTGGAGCGGATAACGAGAGGCTGGACTGGGAGTCAAGTTAAAGACACGATAGAGACTCTTAGTAGAGATATAGTTGACAGCATCACTATAAGAGCATATGCAAAACAGAAGGTCTCGACAGTGAGACAGACAGCACACAATACGCTAGAGTGAAACAAATGTACTCACAGACACAGAATCTGAGATGACGCGAGTAGTAAGTAGTGGGCAAATGTACATTCGCAATCAACAGACAGGTGAAGGTCAGAAGGGGTGAGCGCGGACACGACACCTGAGCAATGTAGAGTCACTACGAAGGTAGATCACTTATATGCGATCTTGAAGGGAGGTAGCGGAGGTACGGAATATTAAGGGGAATACATGTGAGTGGGTAAGATAAGAATGAAGGGAATGAGGAGGAAGCGGAAAAGAGAAAGGAAATATAAGGAAAGGGAATATGGAAAGGAACATACTACATCAGGAAACAAAAACAAACAACCAAATTAAAATGTCTTACCTCTATTTCCACGCAGAACATACTGACGATGGGAGACAGGGAGGGAGAAGTGGGGGGGGTATTGGAGGAACAGTTGTAGATAACATTGGACATAAGAACATAGAAGTAGGGTACTGACACGTGAACAATGTGATTCTGAAAGTAGTGAGACTAGAGGGGAGGGGGGGAGAAATAATTTTCTCTGACACGACATATATTAGCAAAATAGCAATGAGACAATGAGCAAGAGAGGGAGTTGGGAGGAGGAGGGGGGATACACGAAGAGGGAGGAGTGAGGACATGACATACACAGAAGAGTACAGAACGAACCTGCTCTTCCATTTCGCTCTACGTATCGCGGAGGCACGTCTGGGTGACCTGACACAAGAGTCTGTTGACACATGCTAATCATACAAATACTATTCTTATGATGGAAACATCTTGCATACACAGCGTACCAGATGCCTTTGTGGGTAAAGAACATACTGCACACAGAGATGAGATATGAGACTAGACTCGTATATCGTCACAAACAGGGACATAGGTAGGTGGGTACGAGGTGGGATCGTCTCCTCGTTGAAGGGGCGTACCATTAGGCGGACAGGTCTTCGTAGCACACATCACACACACCCTCACTAGCGAGTACTATAGAATAATAGATCGAGTTGATTGGTACGTACGTTTCTCTGGTTCTCGCTAACGTACGTATGCTAGGTCTCACTGTCACAGACTAATCAGTGATGGATACATAGTGAGGAACATTATTGCAAAGAGGCTACTAGAGCAAGCATCCTGGGCACTATCATCTCTGGTTGAAGACAACTTCCTAACTTAGGAGCGAGCGTCATGTACAAAACCTTATCGTCACATTCACTATTAATCTTGCCAGAGGGGGCGGCGCCAGAAAATGGGTCGCACGAACATGGATGACTATAGAGTTCAAACGTGTTGAGACTCTTCATCCAGCACACATAGAGAACGGGCAGGGACTGATATGGTGAGGCAGATAGGTATTCAGGTCTAAATGCGACTAGGAGACGCGCCATCTGATCATCGCTAGGTGACAGAGTAGCTGTTGCTCCTGAACATACGATTAATGCGAGCGCAAGTTTTCCTTGACCGGTTAATTTCGCATGCGCAGTCCTACGGGCGCGAAGCTATTATCATCAGATAGGAGGCGATCGCAGATTAGAGAAAGAAGAACCGGGGTGTGTAGTCGTTTTACTGTGGTCGAGCGGGCTGGAACGGAGCGTGCAGCCGAGAGGCGGGGGCGGGGCTGGTGGGGCAGGTCAACACGGACATATGGGTATTCGGATCAAATCTCTCTCCTACCACTACTAGTGCGAGGCTTCAACATCGCACACCAGAAAGAGAACTTGAGTTACTTCTTTGTCGAGAGGACCGCGGAGAGATATACACTAGATTCTTTATTTCATGCAGAGTAGTCACCGCTCGATCTTCTGAACGCTAATTAAGCTATCTATCGAAAGAGTCGGAAATTACAGTCAGCCTATTAAGCGTAACGGTGCAGGGGAGATATCAAACTTTCTCCTGCAGCAGCGCAGTTATAATGCACGAGAAAACACTTTAAAAAACACAATACCGGTCACTAGCTGGAGAGAGTTGGAGATGATAGACATTATTTAGCGACACTAGGATATATTGACATTTGGGCGCTCCGGGTAGGAGAGTTTGGATTTGTACAGGAACGGGAGGGGGTATTATTGTGCGATAGAAAAAGGTGGCTAATGTTCGGTGCATTCATAGAGGCGCTGGAGTATGAGATAAAATATCTATTTTGGGGTGGAGAGGGGGGGGGGTTATACAGTGATCATATCTATCTATATTTAGGTTTCCTGCACTTTTGGTCTGTCGCTCTGTGCGGAGTGCTTGACTTCGTGGATATATTGAGATCTACAGCAAACTTCTCATCAATAGATGTGTGTTTTAACCATTAGAACTCGCGCAGTGTTTATTAAATACATAATTAAATACGCGAATATATATATCTATAAATAGTCTTAACGGGAAATTCATCGCGCTTTAGAATGTTATTTGATTTTTCGGTATATTACATGTCTTTTTTCTTTTATACAGAGTGATCGTAACCTTGCGATCCCAGCAATAAAGAAATCATCTTAAAAACTTCCAGACATATTGATGAAACATTTTTTTAAATTTAATCTTGTGGCTGTTCAATGCGACCTAGCTATCATACTTACATGAAAGAAAGCCTACCCAAGACTATTTAAAGAACAATCATCATATTAAAATTACAAATCTGTAAAATAAACTGGAAGTTGAACCGTGCCAGTAGCGATACTTGATTTACTGCCCTACTTTGAGAGAGTACCTATATTCCTGAACTGTGACAGCTTAAGTTTTTCCTCACTGGATTAATAAACTTACCGGTCAGTTACTACCATCACGCATTGAAGGAATTTTACCATAGCGGAAGATTAAAGAGACCACTTCATTTCACCCCTGGGTCGAACTGTGTCAGTGCCATCCCATAGACTCCTTTTATATAATAAAACACAATAACTCTTAGGCTTCAAGTCCGGCGATAAGTGAGAATAGTTGCTATCAGCAAACCTCGCAACATCTGGGGCGGGACACGGAAGTACCAGACCTTTTCATGTGTCAAGAGGGTAATTGCTGTTTATATAATTCTATTGGATTGTCTGATGCTGTAATCGGTAAGTGTGTGAATACATGAGTGTGGATCCTCACGCGCGTGTATGAATGACAGGAAATTTAATTTTTTTTGGTAACCATTTTGTTAACTTGCTTACCTGGTAATATAATTTTCTGTATACCCTGCATTGTTCCTTTAAGTGGGATAGTTGATAATTTGTTAACTCTGTTTAAAAACCCCTCCTTTTCATTTGCTTAGTAAAGGGAAGAACAATTGGGAAGAACAGGATTCTTTCTACCACCCATACCTAATTTTGAAACACCTCTTTCAGAGTAATTAACTTCACGGTTAGGTTAACGTACCTATGTTCCTGATAACTATCTATCTTTGGACTGGGTTTATTTTTGTCTAATAAGCGGGACGGGCTTAGTCGATACCAATCTTCTTCACCCCCTCCTTACCTTGTTATTTGCATTTTTCTGTACTTATGATAAATTTTTGGTGTAAACACATGATTATTGTAGTGATTGTTTTTTTAACTTTAATAAACAACATAAACTTAATCGTTACTGTGTTGGAATACCCAAAGCCCATAATTTCCCCTATTTGTTTAAGATAGTTTGTATCCACGTCGTCTGTGTGTTTGAAGCACCAAATCGGTGTGAGCGCAGATGTGTGTCTGAAAACTGGCAAATAATTGTTTGACCAGGTGAGCCTGAAGAGTAGATTGAGAGAAGCGATCTGTCGTAAATAAGTCTGTCTTTACTCTCCTCCAGTACTCTGTGGAGCAACTATTTACTCTCTACATTTTCTATCGCTGAGCCTTTCACCATTCTTCTACACTCTAAACCGGACTACTATTTCTAAGACTCTTTCTCTCTAAATAAATTTACTACACACCCTCATAACTGATTTTGCTTATGTGTTAGTGATCATACAGTGTTACACTAGAAATATGTCTACTGAAGTCATATTTCATTAATTTAGCTAAGATGTTGCAGCTACTTATAATAACTAATGTATTCAGAGGAAGATTTTTTTTTAGATTTATTTTTTAAAGACAAGCCTAGTTATGTAACATTTCAAAAATTTGCATAATTTTATTATTTAATGTTGAATTGTTTTGGAAATGTAACATATGATGCAGAAATGTCAGACTACAATAAAACACGACTGTTGTTAATTGTACTCATAATATATTTTTTTGTCTTCTTTGTGAAATATCATGTTTATAATTGTTGTTTTTTTTTCCTGTTGACATTCCTTCAATTGTTTTTTTTAAACTCACATCAACATAAATGTAAAAAATATTAATGTTACATCTAAATATAGTAGTCTGTTGAATTACAAACAATTTGATGTATAACACTCTTGGGTAGACTTCAAATTAAAATGTATCAAGGAACATTAGAAGTCAGATATGTCAGAGTGTGAGAAAATGATACAAAATATCAGGTCTGAAAAGAGTGAATTCTAATAATCTATAAAGCTTTTTTTTTAATCGATCACAGCCCTTATATATATATATATATAAATATATATATATATATATATATATATATATATATATATATATATATATATATATATATATATATATATATATATATATATATATATATATGCCGCGCTGGTGTAATGGCTACAACGTTGTACTGGCGACCAGGTTTTCAAGGTTCAAGCCCGGGTGTCAGCGTTTGAAGAAATGTTTACGACCGGGAATTTGACTGAATAACCTGAACGGCTCCTGCACATAAACCCTCTGTGGATGGGAAGGGGCGAAGCTCCTGACCGGGTTGGAAGGAAAGTCCACTGACCGCCCAGCCTCGCAATGACATGTCATTGGGCAAAAAGGGCTGGAAAGCTCGAGTGCCGCTGGTTAGAGAAAAAAAATATATATATATATATATATATATATAATGACAATATTTCCACTTATTTGACCTATTACTAGCACAGATATGAAAACATTTCTAATTATTTGAACACTAACTATCTTAGATATGGAAACACTTCCAATTGTTTAACGTTTTACACTCACAGATATGAATTATTATCTCATTATTTGGCTTAGTGCTATCACAGATATGAAGGATTATCAAATTATTTGGCTTAGTGCTATTACAGATAAGAAGGATTATCTAATTATTTGGCTTAGTGCTATCACAGATATGAAGGATTATCTAATTATTTGGCTTAGTGCTATCACAGATATGAAAGATTATCTAATTATTTTGCTTAGCGCTATCACAGATATGAAGGATTATCTAATTATTTGGCTTAGTGCTATCACAGATATGAAAACATTTCCGCTTACTAACTCTGTTATAATCATACAGGATGTGACGTAATTATGATCATAGATATCAAAACACATTTGCTTACGTAACCAGTTTAAATAGTAGTTGTGAAAATGTTTCTATTAGCTTGCAAATATCACAATTTTAGATAAGATAATATTTTCACTAAACCTTTACAAAACAAAAAAAAAATGACCTTTTTTCGCTTCTTTGACCTGTTACAACCAATTTCAGTTAGGCGGTACTACAATACGACATTCAAACGCCATTTTTATCTCATATCTTTTGTGTTTCGTTTTAGCCTCAGTGAGAACATCAAAGGCAAATATTACTTTTGTTGAGATTATACGTAAGCGCAAAACTCAGCGGATGTACTTAGCACCCTCATGTTTTCTTCACCAGTGCCTGGAAATCTGTCAACGACCTTCCAAAATGAGCTTTGGCCATATCTATCTACTTCTGAGCTCCAGTCTAATGAAGTCTGATTATCCCCTGAGCTACGGGGCGCCAGACAAAAGTCGGCGTCCCCCCGAACAATGCATTGCTGTTCACGATAGCAGCATAGACGCGTAAGAGGAGAAGTTGACGTCTATTTGCTGTAATTTGGATGAGAGGTGCTGGAAATGGATGAATAACGCGAGCGAAAATAAAAATAAAAACTTGTAAAATTTACCCAGTTTCTGTAAACAGTGGCAATAACTAACAACACAGCAAGTTTTATCAGGAATTGCGCTCTCATTAAGGCACGAATTTCGCATCTAATCAATTACGGTGCTCAGTTAATTTGACCTATAGACCATCTACAGTTATCTACTTTTCATTAGAGTCCTTGCAAAGTAATAAAAACAACACGAGCACCAAAATGTGTCAACTAGATTTTAGCAAAAAAGAAATATATTGCTTTTGTTATTGTTGATCAGAATCGACATCATTGCACTCCGAGCAAATACATAAGTGCTCAATCTCTCGGCAAATGTCGAAGGTTATGAATGCTAACTGTGCCTGTAGCGCGCTGGTTGAATACACGACGGATGCATTCTCTCATATGTCCTTCTCTGCTAGTATTATGTTTGATGCCAAATTCCAGCAATCTTAGCCATGTTGATTCATAGATTGCAGAGTCTTTCTCTAGCAGCCATCTCAGGACTGCAGAAGCTGCCCGTATCTCCATTCTCATACTGGAGGTTATTGTCATGTAAGCTCCACTTTCTTCAGCGACGTCCTGTCCCTTTACTCGAGACCAGAAGCCCCATCCTAATTTCTCACCACGGAGTACAGACCCATCAGTGTACACAATAACAATATCATCCCCGAAATTATCAATTATCAGTTGACTAATTTCCAGATCTGCTTTCCCATGGCCCCCAGGCTCTGCACTCCCTTCCAAGGCTGATGATGACTTGGTGGTAGTTTGTCCAGTTCTCAGTTGACTTACTCCGCTTTCTCTCCTTTAATATATTTTCAGCTGAGGTCACGTGCCCAATCGTAGCAATTAAAAAGAGAGATATATAAATAATAATCGTATGCCGTCAATACTTTATCTTCATAACAGGGTGATAGGAACTACTGATGAGTGTAACTGTGTCACTGATATAATGACTGCCAAGAATTTACTTCAAAGGTGCCCAACATTTGAGGAAGAGAAATCGCATATGGCCATCACCAGTACCATTCCTGGAAAAGCTGTAAGGAGATGTCAACAGCCTCAGTGACCACGGCTTTCTTAGAACATGTTCAAGTTGACGTCTGAGGGTGAACGAAGAAGAAGATAACAGGATCAATGTAAAAACTTAAAGAGATCTGGTGAAAGGACTTCCTTGTCTCCGTCTTTTCTTAGACGATGAGCGTTCTACACAGAACACAGGACAACAGAAACACAACTAGAACAGAATCAACCAACAACGAAAGGGAGGAATTCATACATGCATTATCATCTCGTCTCCCAAGGAGCGTAGGCCGTCAATAAAAGCTTGACAAATATTTCTGTTCTGTGCCATCCGCTCAAGCTCTCTCTATGCCTTCCTCATCATTGTTATTTCTGTCTCCAATTCTTTTCTCCGTGTGTTTTTCTGTCTACTTCTACTTCTAACGATTATATAACAAGGACTGTCTAGTAATGATATCAACAAGTTCTCTCTTTATGTGTCGTATCCATCTCCAGTCTTTTCTTATCAAAGGGAGAACAGCAGACTGCAACATTTGCTACATTAGATTTCGTACACCAGTCCAAATATATATATATATATATATATATATATATATATATATATATATATATATATATATATATATATATATATATATATATATATATATATATATATATATATATATATATATATATATATATATATATATATATATATATATTTTTTTTTTTTTTTTTTTTTTTTTTTTCCTTAACCAGCGGCACTTGGGCTTTCAGCCCTTCGGCCCAATGACATGTCATTGCGAGGCTGGGGAACCTGAGGACTTTCCTGCCAACCCGGTCAGGAGCTTCGCTCCTTCCCATCCACAGAGGGTTTATCACAGGAGCCGTTCAGGCTATTCAGTCAAATTTCCGGCCGTAAACATTTCTTCAAACGCCGACGCCCGGGTTTGAACCATGAACACCTGGTCGCCAGTACAACGCCGAAGCCATTACACCAGCGCGGCTCCCATATATATATATATATATATATATATATAGGAGGCGAAGTAGCATTGTGGTTAGTGCACTGGCTTCCTATCGCAGTGGTCTATGGTTCGAACCCCAGATGAGGTGGGATATTTTTAGGCCACAAACGGCTCCTGGGTCGACCCAGCCCCAAAAGGGTACCAGAGCAACTTCTGGGAAGGTTAAGGCGGCCGGCGTGATGCTGACCACATCACCCCTAGTGTGCCGACGGTCAAGATAATATGGGTCTAATACCATAATCCCAATATGCCTCAATGGGCGTGTAACTGGATCCTTTACCTTTACCTTACCTTTATATATATATATATAATTTTTTTTTTTTTGGTAGGAAGCAGGAAAAGAAAGTAGGATTAGAAGAAGATGACAAAGAAAAACTCTCAATACATTCCACGTCCTCTCTTCAAGTCATTTAGGGCTGAAGCACTTGTCACAAATTATCGCAATCACGGGTCATTCGTAATCCTGGTTTTCTAACCATAATAATAAATAGCTCTAAAATTCAAAAATTGCCTCTTCACCGGAGCTGGTGCAACAAAGACAACTGTGGTCTGTGCAGCACTATCGAGAACAAAATGACCTGAGCTGACACCGCGTTATTTATCAATCGCCATTTCTCTCATAAAGAATTAGGCGTATGAATATTTAGACTCTTCCTAGTGTCAGCAGGACAGATCAGCGGGGTAACTCAGCAGGGCAGATCAAGGATAGCCAGGCTTATCGCTACCGATGGAGCTAAGTGTTCTAGATGGTTCTAGATTAAGGAACGCAACGTGTCCCTCCTGCAGACACTCCCTGACTCTGTGAAACACTGGCCTGTGTGTTTCCTGACAGATATTAATGATGCCAAATGAAATCAATATAAATAAACAGACCAGCAGGCTGGAGATAAATATATACAATTTGCTAGTATTTATGGGAGTGTATAAGCATTACTCATTGAAGAAACCTGTTGATAGCATTACAAGGTAGTCCTTGTCCTCAGTGTCAGAGACGTAGAGGGAGTCTGAAACACAGTGAGAAGGGAACTGAAGACAGTAACGAAAGATCTTGAGTTGATGTCACGGGACAGGCGGACTTAGTATAAGTTGACTGAACGATTATGACCGTATCAAAGGATTTGTTCATGTCTTCCCAGACCGTCAGTGTGTTCCCCTTCCGGGATATCATTTTTAGCCTACTCAGCAGTATATATTAATTGGTTCTCTGTTGACCTGTAGGGTGTAATCCATTACTTCCTTTTAAGGTGCCATGAAAACCTGATATTGACTAGCTTTTTTTTCCCCATCAGTTTACCATGTGAGCGCTTTTCTCTCGCGCCACAGTTATCGGGTTCCACGGGGTCGAAAACTGGTCGCCTCACGCTCCAGTCTAAGCAGCTGTAAATGGGCACCTGACTCGGCTCTTGGGATGGGGAAAGCAAATGCAGCGGGGAATGGGACCGGTCACCCCCACCTCATAAAGCAAGACTTAGTACGAGGAAATTATCACGGTGAAATCTCTAACACTTCACTCCCATACGTCATTTTCTGCTATGGGCCCTCCTTTACTTTTTCCTGTGAGCTAAGGATACTGATTATATGGGTATGTACCTGCCAGCTATTGTCCTGTCTTTTCAATGCTTTATCGATAAATAAATAAATAAATTTTCACATTTGTGGCTTTTATAATTATTTTTCAGCTTAAACTAATTCTTTGAAGAAACTCTTTTTACTTTGTGTTTCAAAGTGTTTTAACATTTCATACCCTCGGTTAACAAAAGGCCAGCTCCGGGAATTCTCAGAGCAGGACCCTTTAAACTAACAGGTGCATGGCGCTGGCTAAATCATCCTGTAAAACAAATTCCCACAAATGCCACCGCTGCAAATAGCATGAGAATCCTTGGCGCGGGCTTCTTGCAACGAGACCAGCTGTAATGGTGGATCTATGCTTTATAGGGATCTTACTTACTTACTTACTTAGTCGTTCCCCTTCTACCGTGAGGTGTAGAGGTTTGGAAGAGAGAGCGCCAGACTATTGTATCGGCTGTCTTCTTCCTGGCCTGGTTCCATTCTAGTCCTCGGTCCTTCAAAGATTGTCTAATGTTGTCCTCCCAGCGGACTCTGGGTCGTCCTGGAGGTCTGGATCCCTGGCTCTTTGTTTCCCATGCTTGTCGTGGTAGCCGATCTTTTCCCATTCTGCAGGCATGGCGAAACCATCTTAGTTGGGACTGTTCTATTTGGGTCTGCAGCGGGTGGGATTTTAGGCCTTGACGTATCGTCTAGTTGCGGACCATGTCTCTTCTTGTTACTTCAACCACCTTCCTCAGATACCTCATTTCTGAGGTTTGGATCTGGCTTTTGTGGGTTGTAGTCATTGCCCATGACTCGCATCGATATGTCAAGATTTATAGGGATCGCTTTCAAAAATTCTGAATGATGATGAAGGACGAGGGCGGATTTTGACGCTCTTAAACCAGAATGACCCGTATGGATGAGGCTAGTAAACACTGCGTGGCAACTCATCTAGGAGACGAAAAACTCTGATCTCAAACCACCTATTACCATCTCAGCAGAAGTGAACAAGTGGTAATCTTCCGACTTCGCACAGGTCACAGCAGATTGGGATACCATCTATTCAACAAGTTAAAGATAGGAACTACTGATGAGTGTGACTGTAGCACCGATAAAATTACTGCTGAACTTCTACTTCAGAGGTGTCCAAAATATGAGGAACAGAGAAAGCGCATATGGCCATGACCAGCGCCATTCCTAGAAATACTCTGCGATGATGTCAACAGCCTCAGACTGACCGCAGATATCTTTGAACATATTCATGTTGACGTCTGAGGGTGAACGAAGAAGAAGAAGAGGAAGAAGGATCCACCTATGCTATGGAAAATCAAAAGCAAATGAAACCGGAAAAAAATAAGCTCAAATCAGCTCTGCGGGGTCGAAAAGTACTGACATTGCGGTGCACTTGTAAACTAACGCACAAGGTATTCATTTAGCTTAATACAAATTCCGCATATAAATTATGAACGTGGAGATCCGCCTGAGGAGCCCTGCCAGGCAGAAGAAATGCAGGGCTCTAAGTCTTAAAGAGGTCCAGCAAAGACAGTGGTTACCAACCTTTTTTACCCCCTTGGCTTTTAGTAATCCTTCCCGTGCCCACTATTCAGTGAGACAGAAAATAAATTCTAGACTTTTAACGTCCATATGCGCAGAAAAAAATTAATAAGTTTTTATTAATCATCATTATAAATATAAATGTTTTCAGTGCACAAAAACATTTTCAGTGTTGTCAAGTTGTTAAACATTTATAAGAGCACAGTCAAATAAATTAGCGAAACATTTGATTCCATTTCTTGTCAACCAGCTGTGTTCTTCTTTGTATATTCTTTTGAAAGCATGGGAAACAAAGAGCCAGGGATCCAGACCCCCAGGACGACCCAGAGTCCGCTGGGAGGACAACATTAGGCAATCTTTGAAGGACCGAGGAGTAGAATGGAACCAGGCCAGGAGGAAGACAGCCGATAGGATAGTCTGGCGCTCTCTCTTCCAAAGATATCTTTATATAATGTGCAGCCTCCACTTTGTTCCTTATTTTTGAATTGATTGTGAGCAGGACTGAGAATCCTCACTGACAGATATTGTATATATATATATATATATATATATATATATATATATATATATATATATATATATATATATATATATATATATATATATATATATATATATATATATATATATATATATATATATATATATATATATATATATATATATATATATATATATATACACGAGGTGTGTTCAAATGAAACCGGTCCCAGTGGCTTTATAACAAATATATGTAAGGTACATCAGCAGGAGTAGTAGAATTAAATACAGCAATTGTTATGAAGCAAGTACCCACTGGGGTTCTTTAGAAATAGTCACCATAGGCATTCAGACACGCATCCCACTGCATGGGTAGACGGCGGATGCCGTCCGAGAAAAATGACTTTGGTTGCTTATTGAACCATTTGGTCACCGAGGCCCTGACGTCTGCATCGGAGTCGAATCGTTGTCCCTTTAGAGATTTTTTTAAGGGTCCGAACAAATGAAAGTCACATGGTGACAGATCGGGGCTGTAGGCTGGGTGTGGCAGAACGTCCCACCTTTTCCTTGCTAACGCTTCCTGCACAATGTTCGCAACATGTGGACGAGCATTGTCGTGCAACAGAATCACACCACGCGAAAGCATGCCGGGTCGTTTATTCTTGATGGCTGTATGCAGGTTGTCTAGTGTGTCTTTGTAGCGGATGGCATTGATGTTCACGCCAGGCTCTTTAAAGTCTACCAATAGAAGCCCTTCATGGTCAAAAAATGCGGTCAGCATAACCTTACCGGCGGAAATCTGTGACTTGAATTTTTTGGGTTTTGGTGATCCGGGATGTTTCCATTGCATGCTCGCTGATTTGCTGCACGGCTCAAAGCGGTGGCACCATGACTCATCGCCTGCCACTGTGCGCAATAGAAATGCATCACCCTCCTCTTCGTAACGCAGCAGGTGGTTCAAACTCCACCCCATGCGTTCTTCCTTATGGTGATCGGTCAGCATCCGTTTGACCCATTGTGAACACACCTTTCGATACTTCAGTTTCTTCCTAACCACCATTTGAACTGTCCCAAGAGACACAGCGAATTCCTCTGCTAGCAAACGTAAACTCCAACGACGGTCCACCCGTATTGCTGCATCAATCTCGGCGATGGCTTCTTCTGTCGCAACAATATGCACCTGACCTGGCCGCGAAAGATCTTTCGTTAACTGACGTCCTTCTCGAAACATTCGTGCCCAGTATTTCACTGTAGTCTTAGACACACTTTTGTCACCATACACTGCTTTCATTCGGCGATGAATATCGACTGGTCGACATCCTTCGACTGTTAGGAACTGAATCACCGCTCGCTGATCGACCTTGGACGGATTCCTTATCACACCGGCCATTATTTTAACGGTCTGCAGCACAACCAATGAAAACTAGGGGAATGAACACTTACACACTTACACGTTCGTATGTGCTTATTACGTCAGATGTGACGTCATCATGCTCCTCCTACAAATGCCCACTTGGCGCAGCACGGTCGGGTTTCATTTGAACACGACTCGTATATACTTTTTTTTTCATTACGCTTTAGGATATGCCTGCAAGAAGCTAATGCCATGTCCCCTAGTCCTGTACCATCAGTTCGAATTATTGACATATCGTCTTTATCCTTATCATTTATATCTCCAGTAACTTCTCCGTACGTTTTTTTTTTTTTTAATTTTATTTTTGGCTGACTCCTACCTTTCTTACACCATGGGTTCCAGAACAAGTACTGTCTTGTAATGTTACCAACAAGTTTCATCAGTGCGTTTTCTACCTGTTGCCAGCGCCTGCCTCTAATCTCTTACTACCACTAACACTTGTCTCATTCTTGTCTTCAGCTCCACATTGTGTGATCTTATCGTACCATTTCAATCCTTCTGTTCTATACAAGCACCCATTTATGACAGTCATGAACTTCTTAGTTTTCACAGACACACACACAAGTACTCACACACACACACACACACTCTCTCTTTCTCTCACACGCACACACACAAACACACACACAAACACTCACACACACTCTCTCTCTCTCTCACACACACACAGATATATATGTATATACAGGGTTTTTATAAAGTCGCTGTGCAGTGAATTTGAAAAATATTTTAGAAATTACGTCACGAATGATGCAAATTTCCGTCATGATATTATGTGTTCCAACGCTGTGTTCCACAATCCCGTGTGCAGCATTACACAACAAGCCCCAATTGAAAACCACATTTCTGGTGACGTAGTCTCGCCCGGGCGTAAATTTCACTGCACAGCGACTTTATAAACACCCTGTATATATCTTTATATCAATACTTCAGAACTAGAATCTCAACTCACAAATTATTAATACACCTCTATAACAACACGAGACAAATTTTACATCTGACAAAACTAAATAAAAAATGTTTTTATTAAAATATTAATGTGGCTCGTATTTTCTGAAGAGGATGTGCATAAATTTTTTAAACCCATATTAGGGAGTCGTCACAAAAAAAAAAGCAACATAAAAACAGTAACAACGAAAAAAACAACAACTATCATATTTCTTCAAAATGGCGACCTGCTACGGAAAAAAAGGACCTTTCTTAAAATTCAGACATTAGGTCCCTATGTTTTCCAACCCTCATCATTGATCTCAACAAATGTCCCACATCTCATGGCTTCGCTAATATCAAGGATGCAACCGGGCAGGTTGAACGAAACAATAGATAGCTCTCCCGTAAATGGCCCCATAACTGCTGAGATAAAAACATTTTCAACCCGTCTGTTCTTCGTTCAGCCTCCACGGATGAGCGCTCCCGTGCCTCAAAGCTTTATCACCATGCTCCGATATGAAGACGATATTCACGTTCCAATGTTGATAACTTATCAAGATTATCTACTGCAACACGTTTTTTATTTAACTTTTATTTTCGGGTTTCTTTATACGTTTTTTGTTCCTCATGTTGGAGACGGCAGGTTGGTCGTAGTCTGAACAAAACCGTGGGAATAAAACCAAAATAACTGACTTAAAAACTATGAACTCATACGGACGCTCCACGGAGAAGGGAACATCCCCGTAATGGCAGTGATAAGATGCGCTAACGTCTCACATGTGAACGCCTTCACTATGGCCTTGCGAATGTATGAGAAATATTCGAGGACATGAATAAAACAACCGAATGAACTTCAATGCTTGTCAAAAAGTTCTTATATGTGTACATGTTTTAAAGTGCTTCTTTCTATTACCACTGGAGAGAAAAGCTTTGAAAACGGCGATGTGTCACAGAGCGTAACTAACTGTTGCTCGAAACGTATTGTGGCTGACGTGTCCTATACTGGACTGAAAATATTACATGAACTGTGCCAGCATTCGAACCTACCACATCCTGCTCTCTTGCATACAACATTAGCGCGCTCATATGCTCATTTCCCAGTGACTCACTACATTCATATTTTAAACTACCCCATTTCTACTCTTCTGTAAATACCATTTAGCTACTGCTAATTTATTATGGTTGAACAGAGGTAAGAACTGAACTCGCCGCTTTATATGAGATGTGTGAATTATGAGAAGGCAGTCGACAGTTTAAACAGAGAATCGATATGCAAGCTGATTAGTCACCATAGAGAACCCTTTAATTTCGTTAACGTAATAAAGTAGATATATGAAAACATGGAATAAGATTTCTTCATGACAATATACTGAGCCCTTTAAAATGAGAACTGCCGTGCGGCAGGGATGCCTCTTCTCGCCACTTCTTTTCTTACTGGACTGTGAAAACATCGACATTATCCAAAAGAAATGGAATTCAGGGGACTCTGACAAAGCAGCTTGACGATCTATACTTTGCCACACCCTACCTCTTCTGTTCTATACCCGCAACCAAAAGCATCACAGAACGAGAGTATATACTTGATGCATCTGAAAATACACGAGAAAAGATAAACATTTAGAGAATAAATGTAGCCAATGATTGCGAAACTGCATTCGGAGGTACAACCTTCCAAAATATGGAGTCGAACATATAAGCTTGGCAGCAATACCAAACAAATTTAGAGGAACAGACGATGATATCAAAGTACCAGCACAAATTTTTTACTTTTAAATTTTGTGTATCATTTTTCTTGTTGTTTTAAAAATGTTAATGTTTTTCTCTTTCTTTCTTTTTTTTTTTTCAAATTTCAAAGCCTCCCCTAAAGTCGGCGTCCGGTGCAGCCTCACAGCTCGCACTGGCCTCGTCTTTGACCATAACCACCCTGCCGCTCCCGGCAACTACACTTCATTTCTTATCAATCACAGATCTGTTCGTACCTATCATACATATTCTTCCATCTACTACATTCCTTCTGCCAGTTACCACGCTGATTTTTCCTTCTACTTCACTACCGCACCCACCTACCATACTCCTTCTTCCACCTAATACAATACCGCTCCCACCTACCACACTCATTCCATCTGTCACACTCCTTCAATCTTCTACAATACCACTCCCATCTACCAAACTCCTTCTTCCACGTGCCACATTACCTACCCCACTTACCACACTCCTTCGTCCACCTACCACGCTCGCGCTTCGACCAATCATCATTCTTCATTTTTTTTTTTACCTATCACAGATCTGTTCTCACCTATCACACTTTTATTATCAAAGGCCGCGGTGCCAATCTAACCACCTTTTCATTTATTATTACTTCCAATAGTCATCTGGCACATATCACACTCCGACTTTCCCCTACCACACTCTTATCCACACATACTGCTTTTATAATCTCATCTGCCAGACTTCTATTCTTTACCCCACTTTTTATTCTCGTCTGCAACGAAAACGCAGGAACAATCTGCTAAATTGCGCACTTGATTAAAGTTGGTGAAAACGATGTTGCGACACGTTGGTCTCACTTTAAAACCATTTCCGGTTTGCATAGCCCCGTGCACGTGCACTATTTTATGAGCATTTGACACGAGTAGGCTCCACAAAGCTTATTTCGGCTGTCACCCATCAACAACCAACAACAAAAATGTGGAAAATATATATATATATATATTTCACTACAGAATGGAGTTGTCTTTGTTCAGCACGAGCTCTGCAGCTCATTCATATTCATATGGAGATTCAAATTTCAGCCTTCCGGCGTGTCTTCTCTTGGTAATGTCCTCCCAGGACACAGACTGCCTTCCTTGGGAACAGGGCAGGTGCTAGGATATTTGGCCCCCTAGGCTAACAGGGAATTGGCGCCCTATTCAAATAGGGTATTTGGCGCCGTAAGCGAGTACAGCACAACTAGCAAGTACAGAACACCTGGCAAGTATAGAAAACCTAGCAAATTCACAATACCCAGCTACTTAATGAACAGTAAGCAACTTACAGACCACCCAGGGATTACAAAACGCTTAACAAGTACAGAACACATATTAAATACAGACCAGATAACAAGCACAGAACACCTTGCAAGTACAGACTATATAACGTACAAAACACATACAAAGTACAGAACACCTAGCAAATACAGAACACCTAGCAGGTACAGAACCCCTAGCAAGTATTGAACACCTAGCAAGTACAGAACACCTAGCAAATACAGAACACCTAGCAAATATAGAACACCTAGCAGGTACAGAACCCCTAGCAAGTATTGAACACCTAGCAAGTGCAGAACACCTAGCAAATACAGAACACCTAGCAAGTATTGAACACCTAGCAAGTACAGAACACCTAGCAAGTATTGAACACCTAAAAATACAGAACACCTAGCAGGTACAGAACCCCTAGCAAGTATTAAACAACTAGCAAGTACAGAACACCTAGCAAATACAGAACACCTAGCAAGTATTGAACACCTAGCAAGTACAGAACACCAAGCAAATATTGAACACTTAGCAAGTACAGAACACCTAGCAAATACAGAACTCCTAGCAGGTACAGAACCCCTAGCAAGTATTGAACACCTAGCAAGTACAGAACACCTAGCAAATATTGAACACCTAGCAAATACAGAACACCTAGCAAGTATTGAACACCTAGCAAGTCCAGAACACTTATCAAATACAGAACACCTAGCAAGCATTGAACACTTAGCAAGTATTGAACACCTAGCAAGTACAGAACACCTAGCAAATACAGAACACCTAGCAAGTACAGAACACCTAGCAAATACAGAACACCTAGCAAGTATATAACACCTAGCAAGTACAGACCAACCTAGCAAGTACAGAACACCCAGCAAGTACAGAACACCTAGAAAATACAGAACACATGGCAAGTACAGAACACTTAGCAAATACAGAACACCTAGCAAGTACAGAACATCATGCAAGAACAGAAGATTTAGCACGTACAGAAAATCCAACAAGTGCAGGACACTTGCAAAGTTCAGAGCACCTTGTACTTACGGAACACATAGCAAGTGCAGAACACGCAGCAAAGACAGAACACTTAGGAAGTACAGAATACCAAGCAGCTACGATCACCCATGAACAACAGAACACCCAGCAACTACAGAACACCTAGCAACTAAAAAACACCCCAGCAGCAATAGACCACAAAACAACTACAGAACACCCCACAACTACATTCCCAGGAACTAAATAACACACGTGAACTACAGAACACCCAGCAAGTACAGAACACCTAGCAACTAAAAAACACCCCAGCAGCAATAGACCACAAAACAACTACAGAACACCCCACAACTACATTCCCAGGAACTAAATAACACACGTGAACTACAGAACACCCAGCAAGTATAGAACACCAAGAATCTAAAGAACACCCAGGAAGTTCAGATTACCCAGAAACTACAGAACACCTAACAACTATCTAGAAAAGACTGCTGGACTGAGGCGTACTAAAAGTATTTGGCGCGAGTTCTCCTTTGGCCATCCTTTCCCTCCACAAACAAATACACTTACAAGTATACTTTTAACAGTAAGTACTATCATAAAAGTGTCCGATGTCACCCCCCCCCCCTTCTTGGCTGTCACCTGGGGCGCCCCCTCTCCTTGGTATGCCAATGCACTGGAATCCCTGAATTACAAAAGAAAAACTACATAACACACTAACGCATAAAACAACAAAGTAAATGGGTCTATGTATTTCATAGTTCTAAGTATGTGTGCCTATCTGTGCACTTGTCAATGTGTTTATATGGATATCTACTTTATGCTCACATAAGTCTATATAGTACAGAAACAATTATTTAACAGTAATACATTAAACTTCAAAAAAAGACATGAATTATTCGATAATTACTACATGCATAAATGAAAAGCCGACCGTATTACTTGTACATTAAATATAATGTCAGCAGGCACAGTCAAACGGCTTCGTAACATTTGCCGTGCATACAATACACTGAATGCAGAATATTGGTTCTCAACCATTTCCGACTAAAGTACCCGTTATTCATCATCATCATCAGCATCATCCTCCTCCTCATCATCAGAATCATCCTCTCATAATCATTATTATAATCATAATCACCATCATTATCAACAGCATTACATTTCAGTTCCCAAAGAGCAAAGCTAAAAACGTACGCCAAAACTCCCTGCCCGTGCCATCAACTCAAGGTCATGCCAAAACTCCCTGCCCGTGCCATCAGCTCAAGGTATACCCAAGCCTTCTTCATCCCCTTTATGTCAGTCCCCAGTTCTCTGCCCCACTTGTTCCTTGCTCTCCCTCATAAACCCGCCACTCCCAAAGGAGCATAGACCCTCAACAAACACATGCCAAGTCCTCCTGTCACGTGCCATCATCTCAAGTTCTTTCCACGTTCTCCTCATCATTTTCACCTCTGTTTCCAGCACCCTTCTCCATGTGCTTCTTGGTCTACCTCTGCCTCTCTTGCCCTGGGGATTCCAGAACAAGGACTGCCTTGTAATGCTATCAACAGGTTTCCTCAGCGTATGTCCTATCCATCGCCATCGTCCTCTTCTCATCTCTTGTTCCACTGGCACTTGTCTAGTTCTTATCATCAGTTCCACGTTGGTAACCTTATCATACCATTTTAATCCTTCTATTGAACGCAAGCACCCATTTTGAAAGTCTGTAGCTTTTTGGTTGTTGTCTTTGTTGTTCTCCATGTCTCAGAGCCATACAATTGGACTGACTTCACATTTGAGTTGAAGATTCTTATTTCCGTGTTGGATCCGATTTCTCTTTATCTCCATATATTTCCCAATGCAATGAAAGCTCCTCTTGCTTTTTGTATTCTTATTTTGATATCACTGTCTGTCCCTTCAACTTTTTCTATATTGCTGCCAAGATATGTGTACGATTCTACATCTTGTATTGGTGCTTCTTCAAGTTGAACCCTGTTATCATTACCTGCATTTATTCTCATTATCTTTGTCTTCTCCCTGTGTATTTTCAGACCCAATTGCTGTGACCTCTCATCGAGTGTTTTCAATTTGTCCTGCATCTGATTACGATTATGGGACAGAAGAGCCAAGTCATCAGCAAAATACAGATCATCCAACTGCTTAGTCAGAGTCCACTGGATTCCAATTCTGTTGTGTATTGTCGATGTTTTCTTAACCCAGTCTATTGCTAGTAAGAAAAGAAATGGAGACAAGAGGCATCCCTGTGGCACTCCTGTTCTTATCCCAAACGGTTCTGTAAGCTGTCTTTCGTGAAGAACTCTGCATGTCATGTCTTCATAGGTCTTCTTTATTAAATTAATGATCTTCAGGGTTCTTCCTTCGTTGATCTTTCACCTCTAACATTGTAGCTCTTCTTCTTTGGCTGGATGTCAGGGGGGTTTAATTGGAGCTGGTCTTGAGAAGGTCCTTAACGAATATTCTGTCCTTCCTCTTCATTTGCTCTTGTATTTTGCTGAGCAGTTTTCCATTGTCTTTTATGAGGCAACTTGTTTGCTTGTATTTCCCTGTCAGCTACTTTGTGCTTTTATACAGTTCTCTCATATTTCTTTTGGTTGCAGCATCTTCTGCCTGGAATGCAAACTCAGGTCCAATATACTTCCTCTTTCCATCTCTTTTGATACTTCATTTTTTCTTGTTTTGCTTCTGTTACACTTCTTGAGCTTTCACCGTTAACTTCTGGTTTTGCTTGTGTTTAAATCTGCTGGCTTGGACTTTTGTCATAGGGATGGTTTCTGTTGGATCCATGGTTTTTGTTGTCGGTCCCTTTTCCCCAGTATTTCTTCACAGGTCTCACTCTAAACCGGTTTGACCTGCTGCCAATAGTCTTCTGTATTCTCTACATCTTCCAGCTGTTGGAGCACTTGGAATTTGTTGGATATTGTGACCGCAAATTTGTCTCTTGTTTCTTGATTTCTTAGATGTCCTACATTAACTTGTTGTCTATAATTTTGCATTGTTGCATATCTCTTGAGTTTCATTTTTACTTTCCTATATAAACTTTTCCTCTTTGATATCATCTTTTGAAAAACTACAGAAAGTTGAAAGTTTCAATTATTTAGGCAGTTGACTGATGTGACACAACAAGAGAAAATTACTTGAATTGCTTTGGCAGCTTTGGAATAGATTATTAACATTTGTGATTTGAATATACATACCAAGCTTCGTCTGTTTAATTCAAATGTTATCTCAGTGTTAACATACGGCTGTGAGAGTTGGAAAATAACAAAATCATTGGAGAACAAGCTGAATACATTCGAGAACAAATGTCTTAGAAAACTCATGAACATCAGTTGGAAAGAATTCAGACTAATCGACAAATAAGAGAAGACTCTAGGCAGAAATATGTCTCCGACTATATAAGGAAAAGACGATGGTCATATATCGTTTCCTACGAATGCTGCCAACAGTACTTCTGTACAGGCGCTCACTTCTTCCTGAGCTGTAAGCGGAAAAAAGGAAGACCAAAAGAAATTTGTCAGAAGAACAATAATTGTGAAGGAAAATTTGGCTCTTAATTTCTTGAGCTTCTTAGAGTGGCGTACAATTAACCTGTTGAGCTATGGTTTTTGCCTTATTGCATATCTTTGGAGCTTAAAGAAATTTTTTACTTTGGCTATCAGAAGGTAGTGATCTGATGCCACAACTGCTCCTCTATATACCTTTACATCCTGCAATGATGATATAAACTTCTTGTT
The DNA here is from genome assembly GCA_024509875.1 of Oreohelix idahoensis. Lineage (NCBI taxonomy): Eukaryota > Metazoa > Mollusca > Gastropoda > Stylommatophora > Oreohelicidae > Oreohelix > Oreohelix idahoensis. The sequence goes on from JAMPIV010022626.1 coordinate 28,373, forward strand.
TATGCATATATGATCAATCTGATTTTCTGTTCTATGGTCTGGTGATATCCATGTTGCCTTGTGTATTCGCTTATGTGGAAACATGCTTCCTCCTATACTATAGCCAGTTGATTTGAAGCACAGAAGTTTGAGAATAGTTCCCCATTTTCATTCATTATTCCTAACCCATGTTTTCCCATGACTTTTTCAAAGCCGGTGTTGACTATACCTATCTTTGCATTCATGTCACCCATCAAAATTGCGATGTCTCTTCTTTTTACTTTTTCCATAATTTCCAGTAGTCTAGTATAAAATGCTTCTTTCACAGACTCTTCTTTGTCATTAGTTGGTGCATAACATTGGATGACATTTACATTTATTTTCTTTTTAGCTGTTTTAAAAGTAGCTGTTATTATTCTGGGTCCAACGGCTTCCCATTCAATGAGTGCTTTCTGTGCTTCTTTAGATAACATAAGAGCTACCCCTTCACTGTGGTGTGAACTTTCGTCTTCATGTCCTGTGGACAGCACCAATTCACCTGTGATGAGTTTCTTCTTGTCTACTCCCTTCCACTTCGTTTCGCACAGTCACAGAACCTCGATTTTATATTCTCTCATTTCTGCTGCTACTTGTGCCACTTTCCCTTGTTCGTTTAATGTCCGAACATTCCAGGTGCCAAATCTGGAAGTTCTCCTAGAAGAAAGAAGGTTAGTCAGTAACACAGACTCCTTTCGGCTTTCTCTGTTTTGCATCATACGTCTCCCTGCGAGAGGACCTTCCCCTGTCTTGGATGACTGTGTTTTATTTTCCTTAATTGACTTGTCCATATTTGTTGAAGTATTTTGTGGTTTAAATTTTTTACAGGATGGGGTAACCAGCCCCATGCCCAACCCTCCTTAGTCGCTTTCTACGACATGCTTGGCAGGGAACAGTGTTGCTATTCTTTGCTCCCCTTTCGGGCCCCGGTAACACACCTCTCTTATCCTTGAGATTCCAAAACAAAGACTTCCTTGTAATGCTATCAGCAGGTGTCCTCAACGTGTTTCTTATGATCTCCAACGTCTACTTCTCATCTCTTGTGCCACCGGCAATTTTCTGATTCGCGTTATCAGTTCCACATTAGAAATCTCGTCAAACATTTTGATCCTTCTATTCTACGCAATTTTTAAAGTACGTAGCTTTTAAGTTGTTGTTTTTTGTAGTTATTCATGTTTCAGAACCATACAATTGGGCTGACTGGACATTTGAATTGAAGAAATGAAGTGTGGTAGCTGGGAGCGGCGGAGTGGTCGCTGTCAAAGACGAGACTAGTAGCATGGTAGGTGGCAGCCAGGGCCGGCGCTTGGCCAGTCACGGTAGAAAGCACTGTACAGTGCGTGTTGCCGGTTAAGTCCTTGGTGCCTCCTACACCGGACACCGGCTAAGGGGAGGCTTTAAAATTATGAATTTTGTGTAGGACTTAATTTCTTTTGAACTCCACATATTTCCCAATACAGTGAAAAATCCTATAGCACTTTGTATTGTTACTTTGATATCTTTGTCTATCCTTCCAATTGTGTCAATATTTCTGCCAATGTATACGTCTGATTTCTGCATCTTGTAGGAGTGTTTCTTCAACTGAAATATTGTTATCGTTTCCAGCATTTGTTCTCATTATCTTTGTTTTCACGTTATGTATTTGCCGTGATTTAGTCAGTCTCACAACACGGTCATACCACACGCCATACGGTGGGAAAACTGACTGATACAATAACCAATGAAAACGCTCCCTTCTTGATGTGTATAATGAAACATTTTATGTTTAACATGGAGGCCCATTGTGTGCAACTTATAGTACGAAGCTATTTAATTTCATAAGGACTAAAGAAGTTTAAACGGGAAGGAGTATATATTTCAACAACGGGAATGTTACTTTAGAGGCAGGTGCAAAAACTTCCTCGAATAGTAGTTTATTAAGAGAGAAAGATCGTGTGAAATGACATATATACATCAGGGTAGTCCCCAATTTAGCTAGTTAAAGTATGCATAGATTTAAATGCATTTTGCTACCAAAACAATTATATATATATATATATATATATATATATATATATATATATATATATATATATATATATATATATATATATATATATATATATATATATATATATATATATATATATATATATATATATATATATATATATATATATATATATATATATATATATATATACATATATATCGGTAGAGACAAATTCACAGAATAATTCACGCTTTAAATGATCAAAATCGGCCCAAAATTAAGAAAGATAATGAATATTAAAAATTTTGCTAATTTAACAGAAGGCAAAAAATACGCCTCAGTTTTAGATTTGTAACGCCGTTTTTGCCCCATGCACTCCGAGACGGGGGATGCGGTAGTATATAAGTCCTTGAAATTGGCTGAATTGAGGCCACAAAATTTGAAACGACAGCTGAACAGAAGAGAGCGGTAAAAGTGTAAAAGTCATATAACTTTGCCACCGCATCTGCCTAGATGCCCATTAACAGCCTGTTACAGCTCGTGTGTATTGCCTGAGGGTGAGAAAGAATATAGAAAAGCCAGCCTTGTAAATGTGTAGAATAATTGAGAATGGTGGCCAAAGTACGCCTGTAAGTTTGATAAAGTATTTAAAGGAGTATTTCTTAAAGGAACGACACACTTATCAGGAACATAAGAAAGGGTGAAAGGATTTGTTAAAATGTATTGATCAAGGTATTACTTAGTATTTTATACTAGACCAAATCATTGTATGGAGGAGGATCATGGACAAATGGATCTAACTTAGGATTTATAAGGAAAGTGTAGTCACATTGAACTGGCTGTGAGTGGTATTGAGGTAAATTGTCCAGTGAATGTGTTAGCACAATGTCTGACACTGTTCGTCATGTCCATTGTATGTGAGGGTAAGATAGTGATGGACCATATAGAGGTTATGTTTAATTTTGTTCCAGGTTTTATCCTGCAACTACCATAATTGTACAAGACATCCACCTCTGTGGGACTCTGTGGTGCGAAGGCTCTTGATGTTCATAGAGCTAGTTACCCAGCTTTCCCGGCCTGGAGATTCAGATCTTGTGTGTTCATGGCTAGAGTGTGATTCATCTCTACATATCAGATAAGAGGCAAAGCAAATCCACTGGTCAGCCTATCCAGAGACTATCTTTAAGACATAAAATACCAAAGATAAAACCTAGTGTATGATGACTCATTGTGGACATTATTTTGATGAATACTAACTTCACAGTCCAGTGAGAGTGACAAAACATATGTGTAACAGATAATTGTTATTTGAAGGAGAAATTCATCATATTGATCCATTTTGATAATTCATATTCCATGTTTAATTATTTTATTATGTAAATACATTTGAGTTTTTTCTAAGTTACCTAACCGAAAAGATAAAGGTATAGGTTAAATAAATTGTAAATATGTACAATCAGACTTGCTGAATTATTTAAATTGAGTTAAAGTTCTGGTTGGTATTTAGATACGTATTTAATTAATTAATTAATCCCCTAGCAGAGCTAATACACTTAATAATAATATACATTATTCAAGGGAGGATCTTGAGAGTGAGCCCATAGACAGTCAGGAACAAACACTATCATCATACTTGAAGGTTTATACAGCTTGATCCTTTCTTTTATGTCGATACACCATTACTCTTTTCAGAGGAAGGGGTATTTCTTGTAAGACCAGTCTCTTATCTGGCACTATCCTGGTATCATCTGATACATCTTTTTGTCCAGGATATCTTACATTTTCAATAACATCTACCCTCTCGCGACAATATTTTCATACCACCTTATTCAAAACGATCGAAAAAATTATAGAGTTTACTTGTTACATGCAAATAAGACAATAAACAAACAAATTAATTAATTTTTTTTATAACGAAAACTTTATTAGTTACACACAACACTTTTTTAACATCCTAAAATTGTTAAATGTTTATCAGAACACGGTCACATAAATTAGTGGCACCCTCGATTTTGTTTCTTGACAACCAACAGTTTTATTCTTGCTACAGTTTGTGAAAGAGATACACGTATGTCATGTTCAAGATATAAGCGAGAATGTGTTGATGTAATTTTTGTATTGATGGTTGATAACACATTCAAAAAATGCAGATTTATTGTTGACGGTGTGACCGCATGAGTGAGTGTCGGGATACAGAATGAAAGGCAAAGGACTGGATGGTCCAATTCTCAACCCTTTTTAAATAAAGTTCTGTCTGTCTATCTATCTATCTATCTCTCTCTCTATCTGATTCTGCTCTTGAGTTAAGGAGGGCAAAAAAACACACACAAAGTCTCAACTCATTCAATAGCAGACTGCTCAAAACTTCATGAGCTGATTCCATGCCACAATAATCTGATTATGTTCAAATTATTATTTGATTTACTGTACGGATTTTTATTTTTTTTAATTAATTTTTTAAATTAATTTTTTTGTTTTTGTTTTTAAATTGTTTTATTTGTCTGTTTGTTGCAGGTTTTTTTTAAATTTTGCTTTTGTTGTTTTTTTTTCCTTTCCATTACTTTTTAGTTTGTTTAAAAAAAAAAAACATGCCTAATTTTGATTTTGGTTTATGATTATGCTGTTTTATTACCTTTATAATATTACACGCCTTTAATTAATGCTTAAAGTAATACGTGGGAATGAAAAGATATAGAATGCAAGATAAATAAGAGTGGAAGGGCAGAATATTAGACGGGCTTGCGCGCCCAGTTCTTAACCCTTCGAAAATAATGTTTGTTCGTTCAGCCTCTAGTCCTAGTGTGTTTCTTGCTTTTGATTTGATTGGAAATGAGACTCACCGTTCTTTCTCCAATTCACAAATTGCTTTTCATTTCCACCACTACTTTTGGAATATTTTAAGATCATAAAATAGCTATTTATCAAATATTCCCCCCCCCCCCCCCCTTACCCTCTTGACACACTTCTTGTACACCCCTGAGGGTACATGCACTCCAGGTTGAGAAACCCTAATGGAGAAAAGATAATATTGATAAATGATCAGATACCAAACACCGTAACCTTTTTATCTAGAATGTATAAACTTCAACATCTTTCATTGGGTGCGGAACGGGAACCCTAATGACTCAAAAACAGGCGTACATTATGGATGATTGCCCTATTGTCCTGAGAGATGTGACGGGTAACCCCTCTAAACGGCACTTCTTCATGCAATATATACATTATAGTAGAATATTTAATGTGAACCCTAGGTTACGGCTGGATGCTTACAAATAAAGTTAAATTCGACACAATTTAAATTCGACACAACTTAAATTCGACACTGTCACGCGTTGCCTCCCCTGCTTTGCAGTAGTGGTCCAACAGTGGCCAAAACTCAACAGTATCTAATATGGGCCTTCAAAGGTGTCAACCTCCGCAAAAGATTACTCTTTGGAGAGTGGTAGATAGAAGGATAATGATGCTTCTATCTCAATGGAGTTTTCATAAGATATTTCCGAAGTCAAGAACAATGCTGCATTGGCAGTCACTTAGATTCAACAAGGTTTTAAAAAATGTGGATAATGATTTAACAGAAAGTTGTCATCACTGTTGTGATGGGATGAAAGTTTATAAAGGAATTCACGTTGCAGCTTATAGGTTTCACTTATATGCCAATTGTAGGTTCTGCTCCCGCTGATGGTTTGGTTCTGTGCAGATAGGTCACTGTAGTTCTCGCGTCTCTGGTCAAGATTAAAGGCACAGCACGTTCCAAGTAAGATCAAGGAGTAACTGCCAAGCTGGTCCCGCGTTTCTAAGATACTCTGATGATGGTTACTAGTTCTACGTCAGTCCACTTATACCCTCACTTTGTTCCAGAGATTAGTACCCTCATTGGTACCACCAACGTTTATGGTAAAGGAATAGAAACAAAACGCTCTCCTGAGTATTGTATTTTTCAACCCATAGTTATGGGTCCCATTCTCTCTATTCCCTTCATCCCATCTACCTCCGAATTTACCCTCGATGAGAATTAAACTTAATCCCTCGAGAGAAAACTTCCTTTACATTTAAATTGAATGGCTTTATCTTTATTTTATATTTAAATGTAAAAGTTAATAGTACATATAGAATGTATGTTTACATTTACATGTCCACTGATTAAAAAGTGTTCACAATATAAATTGAATATGCTTTCATTTATATCTACACTTGTTGAACAGTTTGAAATTTTCATTAATGATAAAGTGCATATGTTTACATAGACATTTACACTGGTTTGAAAATGTAAATATTTTACATAGAATGTACATCATTTCTTTCATCATTCCCTCCCTGCTCCATATGGAACTTATGCTTTTAGTTCTCTTTAAGAAACTAGCGATAAAGTAGTCACCAGCCCTTGCAGTGGTGGTTCATGAAATCATCATTCTATACGCTGAGGTTGCCAGCCTCAAATGACTTGGACATCCACCAACGATTTTCACATATTAATATTCACATGGCAATATATACATATTAGTTCACATGTTAGTATTGAAAAATATAAAATAGTAAATGCACAACTTACGCCAATCCTGGCTCACAGACTTTTTGATCAGATGAATAAAGGCACTGGCAGATGCCTCTGACACGTGCACTTGGAGGTCGTTATTTTAATAATAGATTCCCTCTTTGACTCCGTGTGTTTCAGTTTCCTCAGATTCAGGTTCCTTATTAAAAATGAGTTTTCCTGGGCCGTGTAAGTCTTTCAAAATACTCTAATTAAAGTCATGCCTGATAAATGGAATTCCGAATTCTAACTTCCGGCAGTCTGGTTGTGTCGTCTTGGCAAGCGATTTCACACAGTGTCTAAACACTGAAACGTGTCAGGTTGTATTGCAAGTCTTTCCCCGCATTTGTTTGTTACAAGGCTAAGAAAGAGCTAATCGTTTTCAAACATGCGTGTCGTGTGGGGACATTTAAATTTATTTCCGACATGGCAAAATTCTGTGCATGATGCAGAGGTTACCTCTCCAATATATGGTAATTAAACATCCGATTGCCTGGGAGGCAGACTCACCAACACATCTGTAAACTCACACGACAATGTGTGTCAGATGTAACAACTTATTACTTTCATGTAAAGTAGTGTCTTTGAGAAAGTCGGACAGAAACGATTATGTCATTTATGTCGGTTCAAAATGTATCGCACAGACGAGTAATCTCGTTATCTGTTGCTTGAGCACACACAACCGGTCTCCTTTCCACCTTTGCGGAGACGCACCCTGGCCTTATCAGTGATTAAACAAATACGCTGGGGCAATTTTAGTGTCAATCTGTCGCGGCCAAGGTTTGGTACACGAGAATTTACTAATATGACTGCCGTTTCAATACTGCACCACCTGTCTACTATCTCAGCAGGGATGGGCAGGTAAACAGACAAGACGAATTATTACTAAAAGCAGTGTAAGAATGAAAATACAAAATAGCTGTTACAAAGCAGAGAAAGAAAAGAGTGCTGACCATGGAAAAGCACGCTATTAGTCAGTACAACAAATGTAAAAGATTACTGCCGTAGTGAAAAAGAGATCGAGAAGCGGTCGCCCCAAATCCATCTTGCATGTGTGTGGCTACATAAACCACTGTTGTAAGTAGCATTCATATACTTGGTGAAGACTTTCTGGAGACAATGCTGAAATATTGACTACATGTTCCTTGAGGAGCGAATGAGATAGTGCAATCTCTCTAAGAACAACCACAGTGCTGACTCCATATCTCACCGTTAGAAGCGGCATGCAGAAAAAAAAAGGGGGGGGGGGGGGGGGGGGGGGGGGGGGGGGGGTTACGTAAATACGTATGCACATGTTCATCAGTACAATTCAAATGCTTTAAATACGTGTATTCATACATAGAGGCGTCCCTCAAGTATTTGGCACCCGGCGCGAATCATGCCCTTTGCACCCCCCACCCCATAGAAAAAAAACACTTTCAATTGCATTTTCAACAGTAAGTACTGTAGCGTGAGGTTTTTATTGTATATAGGATCAGTATAGTACTGACAATAAAGAAATAGAATTTCTGCAGGAAAATGGTGAAGTCCCAGTGTATGAGAGAACTACTGGTATCACAAATTAGTTACGGCTGTGAATGATCTGATCTCGAAACATTAGTAGAGTGGAGATAGTCATAAAACGCCACCCCGCTGGGTAACTAACTGTGATATTAAAACAAGGAAACAGATTTCACTTAACAATTATAAACTTGACAAGTCGTTCAAATACAATTTTCTTATTTATTAAGTAAATACACCATCTGATCTTGTGCTGAAGGGTGGAGGTTGGAAGATGGAATGCAATGGATTTGTAAGTTTACATATGATTTACATATATACGAGCTCGTATATAGGTCCCACACATGTGAGCATGTATATATATATATATATATATATATATATATATATATATATATATATATATATATATATATATATATATATTCTTCTTCTTCGTTCGCCCTGAAAAGGACGGTGGTTGCGTTGTGTCTGTTTACAACGTAGCTGTGATATCTGCACCTTTCGGTCGACACATCCGACTTCTGCACGGCATTTTTTAGGACCGGGTTTGCCTTCCCATTTCGATCCACACTCGCTCAGCCAGCCTGCACAGCTGCAGACTGTTTCCAGGACCACCACGTGGAGGTGGAGTGCGGTCTTGACCAGCTCTGGTTCGCTGGTCCTGACGCAGGCAGTCAAGCTATGAGTCGCTGACTGCAGTCTCTATTGCTGCGTCTTGAGGTCCCATATATATATTACAACAAGTCTTCCAATTATAGGAAAAATAATATATTAGCTGTGCTGTTAATCAATTATAATTATAGAAACTTTATCAGTTGTGCTGTTAATCTTGTCTCTCACTACGCTAAATCACTTTTTCTTCATAGACAGTTAATTGCTCACACTTGCCGACGGAAATGGTACTAATGTGTACTCATCTCTTAAAACAGTTCTGTCCTTCTTAATTTGATGCACACAACACCCGCTGATGATCGTTCCTTTAGCCCACCCAAGACTGAGGGGGATTAAGGATGTAGCTCCGATACAACCATTATGCTCCGGCGAAGTTCCAGGCAGCTGGATTGACCCGAACATACGACCTCAGGTTGGATGACACGAATAAACCTGTAACAAGGAAAAATAGGGGCTAATTTCTGTCATCAAGCCCACCTATTTCTACTGTATAAGAGATGAGTGTGTCTCAGGTGTCTGAATGTAGGATGAATGACAACATGGCTCAGTATGATTTAGCAATAGCGAGACATGACAGGTGTGTACTTGCAAAACATTCTTTCTGATAATTCAATACATGAATACATCCAATAATTTGTACACCGTATGATACAACCGTTTCCTTCCACCTATAATATACCAGGCCATCTCTGATAAGTGCTATACTGGCTGGTAAAATATACCCTGGGGGTAGGGCTGGAGTGTGTAAGGGATAGTACCTCACGGTGAGAGGCAGTCACTTCCTCTTTTTGAGGATGGCCTGGATCCTATTTGGTTCCCCCACTCCAGTTCAGCTCATGTATGGCTCCTCGAGTCTGCTTGTGTACGGCAGCGCCACCCCCCGGGCAACGGCTTTGACTGGCCGGCCAAACTACATGAGTAAATTGAAAAAGGGAGGTCCCCCTTAAACAGTACACACAACTGCTGGCCGAACGGGCGGATGATCAATAATATTTTGACAACGGCTTCTAGGGCAGGAGTTGGAAAGGCCTGGTATCGGGCTGAGGGCGCACCATGGACTGTAATGGTAAGCGGCCAGAACCATCCAGAAAGCAATGGCAAACTACTGGATGTACAATGCCAAGAAATCCATAATGGCTAATCTGAATACTACACAAAGATCTGGTGGTGAGGCCCCCAGGCCAGGCAGATCATATTTAACTGGGGAAGAGATCGTTGGCAGCGTCAGTACAGGTAATCGTGATGACGGCCAAAAGCCTGACTGTGTTACCACGGAAAACCATGTCATCGGTCTTAGAAAAATAATCAAAATAGGAACATGGAACGTCAGAAGCTTATACCAAGGAAAACAGTACATAGTGAAGAACGAGATGGAAAGGCTAAACATCGATATCCTGGGCATCTCAGAGCACAGATGGTCGGGCCAGGGACACTTTTCGATTCCATCAGGAGGAACATTCATATACTCAGGCAAAGAGAGAGGAGGTCAGAGCGGCGTCGGCTTCTACCTGTCTAAAAGGACAGCTGCCTCCCTATTAGGATATAATCCCATAAATGACCGCACTGTCACAATCAGACTGAAAGGAAAAAAGAAAGAACATCACAATTATACAAACATATGCGCCAACAGCAGCTGCTGAAGAACAGGAAATTGAAGATTTTTACAATGAACTACAAAATGCATTAGAGAAAGCAAATAAGCAAGATATTAGGATAATAATGGGAGATTTTAATGCCAAAGTTGGAAACGAAAGATTAGAACATGAAAAAAGAGTGAAAGGAAGTTATGGATTGGGCCAGAGAAATGAGAGAGGAGAACGCTTGACAACATTCTGCCTAGAAAACAACCTAGTCATCACGAATACTCTTTTTATGCAACACCCTAGAAGACTATATACATGGACGTCACCGGACGGAAAAAGCAAGAACCAAATAGATTATATCTTAATACAACAAAGGTGGCGATCTTGTATCTCATCCATCAAGACGTTCCCAGGAGCAGACTGTGACTCCGACCATGAACTTCTTGCTGCAAACTTCAAGATCAAATTGAAAAAAGTCGTTACAAGCGACAAAGTAATACGTTATGACACAAGCGCCATACCAGAAGAGTACAGTGTCGATATTCAGAACAAATTTGACATTCTTATGGCAGTACAGGAGGAAATGACACCAGATGAACTTGCTAATAACATCAGAGATGTATATATTACAAATGCACAGAGGTTAATTCCTAAAAGAAGTATAAAGAGACGAGAATACATCTCAGACGAAACACTGAAGTTGGTGGTAGAGAGAAGAAAAATGAAGTCCAAAAAAGATACAGAAAATCAGGAGTTGTACAAGGAATACACAAAGCAGATTAAAAAACGAGTCAGACAAGACAAACAACAATACATAAACGACACCTGCAGGAAAATAGAGGAAATGCGCGAACAGGGATTGAGTAAGAATATGTTTTCTGAAGTAAGAACATTGAAAAACAGCAACTTTAAATCATCACCCCGAGCAATAAACGACAAGAAAGGCGACACTCTAACAGAACGTAAAGATATTCTGAACAGATGGAAGGAGTACTGTCAAGAAATGTATACGGAAATAAACAAAGCGGCAGATAACAACGTCATGAATGAAGCGGAACGTGAACCAGAACCTACCATAGAGGAAGTCCGGAATGCAATCAAACACTTAAAAAGTGGAAAATCTCCTGGTTGTGATGAAATAACAGCTGAAATGATACAGGCAGGAGGAGAAGGCAGCGCTCGTATATACCATGCATTATGCTGCAAGATCTGGCAAAGCGGAATTTGGCCCAAGGAATGGAAACGATCAATTTACATACCCTTGCCAAAAAAGGGCAACCTGAAACTGTGCACAAACTACAGAACTATAGCTCTTATAAGCCATGCCAGCAAAATACTTTTACAAATCATAATGAAAAGGATGCAACAAAAGCTAGAAACAGAAATAAATGAAGTACAGGCGGGTTTTCGACCAGGTAGAGGCACTAGAGATCATATATTCAACATGAGGATCATCATAGAAAAGTGTAGAGAATTCAACGTTGACCTACATACTTGTTTCATTGATTATACCAAAGCTTTCAATTGTGTACAACATCAGCAGTTATGGGCTATTATGAAAAATATGGGATTTCCAAACCACCTTATACAACTCATTGCACTGCTGTACCAAGAACAACAGGCAGCCGTAAGAATAGAGGGGGAAACATCAGAATGGTTTGAAGTACAGAAAGGAGTAAGACAAGGCTGTACCCTTTCCCCTTACCTGTTTAACATTTATGCCGAGAATATCATGAGAAACGTAAGAGATGACCAAGAACACACAGAGTTTGACTCATTTAACATCGGCGGGTACCAGATCTCGGAAATCAGATATGCTGACGACACAGTCCTCCTATCGACCAACCCAAAAGGACTTGAACAATTACTTCTGTCCACCAAAAAACACAGCGAGGCCCAGAATCTATACCTAAACACCAAGAAGACCAAAGTATTGACAACAGACAAAGTAAAGACCAAACCAGAAATTGAAATTGATAACGAAGAACTGGAAAGTGTCAATGAATTCGAATACTTAGGATCAATCATTAACAGCTCTGGCGACTGTGCAGTAGAAATTAAAAGAAGACTTGCAATTGCTTCACATAAGCTAATACAGATGAAAAACCTATGGCAAGGCACAAGCAAAGAAACAAAGTTACAACTGATCAGAGCATGTATATTCCCAGTAGCAACATACGGCTGCGAGACTTGGACACTCAATAAAACAGTTGCAAAAAAGATTACATCATTCGAAATGAAATGCTACAGAAGGATGTTGAGAATACCCTGGACAGAAAAAAAGACCAACAGAGAAGTACTGCACTCACTAAACGTACAGGAACATTGGCTCCTAAATACCATCGCAATAAGGAAGCTGAAATTTTTCGGTCATATAAAAAGACATAATAGTCTGGAAAAAACAGTGATGGAAGGCATGGTCCCTGGAAAAAGGGGAAGGGGTCGACCTAGACGACGGTGGACCCAGGACATCACAGAGAGTCTGAACTTGTCTTTGGCTGATGCAGGTCGACTTGCCCAGAATCGTGATGCGTTCAGAGCAGCTGTAATGGAGACAACGTTCTGGAAAGAATACGTCACATGATGATGAAAATATACCCTAACTATATTGTTGTAGTTATATGAGTCCTAACAAGGACTGTTAGGTTATTATTCAGGTTGGAGTTATATGAGTCCTAACAAGGTGTGGTAAAGTGGGATGATATAAATATTTATAGGGGACTTAGTGTACTGACTGAGATCAGCTGTGAAGGTATCTGTATCTAATAGGTGTAGTGTTTTACAGATAACCTTACTTGCTACCACATTTATAACTCAGTCAGAATTATTCTGGAATATTGTGATGACTACGTTAAATGTCTAGGGTATGTATATGATGAAGTGTAAGTCACAACAACAACAGACAGATAAACAATTTAATTTATTCCACCACACTTGACAACACTGTGACACTCACACACATTTAACACTCTATAAGACTATCTTAAATGAGTCACTGTTAAAGTTTCAAATATTTATGTATTAATTACTTTCACTATTATATATCCTGATTCAACTACAAAGTAAACCAGGAAACACATTCAAATGTAATCACAATTTATATATACAGAATTTATAAATATGAACATTGTAGTGACATATTTTATTAATATTATCCTATGTGTGTCAGTGTGTAGTAGTACTATGAGGTAATACTGGTTTTGTTTTTCAAGCTATGTTGTTATTTGTCATCATGACTTCAAGTGTTTGTTTATCTGAGAAATAGTATGGGGAAAAAGTTCACAGTTCCTGTCAATTTAAACAAGGTATTGTCCCTTTTTTTTTTTTTCTAAAATGTCAATTTTTGGGGGGACACATAATGTTGAGCTCCACTGGCCACAGAGGGTTAACTTTCGTTATGGCGGCAGGAAAAGACTCCTCTGCTCGATTGCTCCCCTGTGTTCTGGAGACACCTCACTAGTCGCTATCTGGACCCAGGAGTATGCTGTCGGCCTCCAGATTCAGCAAAGCTCAGACCAGGTGCTGCTTAATAACTTTAGGACCACAGTCCCTAAAACAAGAAGGTTGTACCTCCTACTTCATAACTAATTTATAATCTATTTCTAGACTGAACACAATACATGACAAACTCTGAGTTCAGAGCGGTAGGCCAACTGTCAGCTTCATCTGGAATAATTTACACCAGTATTCATATTCATAACCCTCCACTCCCAAAGGAGCATAGGCCTTCAACAAACACATGCCAAGTCCTCCTGTCACGTGTCATCATCTCAAGTTCTTTCCATGTTCTCCTCATCATTTTCACCTCTGTTTCCAACTCTCTTCTCCATGTACTTCTTGGTCTTCCTCTGCCTCTCTTGCCCTGGGGGTTCCAGAACACGGACTGCCTTGTAATGCTATCGACAGGTTTCCTCAGTGTGTGTCCTATCCATCGCCATCGTCTTCTTCTCATTTCTTGTTCCACTGGCACTTGTATAGTTCTTGTCATCAGTTCCACGTTGGTAACCTTGTCATACCATTTTAATCCCTCTATTCTACGCAAGCACCCATTTATGAAAGTCTGTAGCTTTTTGGTTGTTGTGTACTCCTCCCTAATGGTTACTACGCCTCTGCAATTCCAGCATTATTTCTTTCTAGTCAATAAGATAGGTGTCCGTGTACTGTTTGGCAATTCCATGTAGTTTTACTTTCCTCCGACACCTTCTGTTCAGGTTGGAGCACTATATAGGCTTTGCCTCATGTTCGCTACTGAACCACACACATATACAGACATAAATTATCAATTTACATTCACTTTTCATTAAAAGATATCAAATATTTCAAGCTTACCACAATTCATGGAATAATACAGAATTACGTTGACTGGCAATGAATAGGCACAAAATCCGATCTGCCGATGTCCCAGGCTTTTATTTAGAAAAATATGCACTGGCGCTCAACGCACTGGTTCTTTAGTAAGTTTATTTGAAAATGTGGTGCTGAACTAACGCTTCAAATTGCCTATATTGGCGGGTCTAACCAATCGAGCCATGTTTACACCAGCGTTTGAAAAAAAGTACTCCTACTCACGTTTCCCTAACAACAAAGAATCAATATTTATAGCCCGACTAATCGTGTTTAGCCTTACATTTACTTTCCGCCAATCACTGGTTTCTGCCTTATGCGCCGTGTTTGGCGCTTAAAGAATTTATTATTTATTATTATTATTAATCAAATAGGAGGTAACATGGGGACCTATTTCCCGTACAATGGTGGTGTCAAAATCTGCCACTGAGCGATTCTGATTTTGGTGTTGTCTGACATCCCTCACTATTTCTTTTGGCTATAATTGGTTAATTCCTAGACTATTTGCGTAACGTTTAACATATTCTTTGTCAGCAAGTCCTAAGGAACCCAAATATATAAATTTAATGGGGCTAAGGGGCTGCGTTCAAAATATGTATTTTCTTCTACCTCCCGTTCACTTCGATCGATGTGGTGTCTGGGTACTGTAATGTTTTCAAACGTAAACCAGTATAATGTCATGTTTCCTAATAAGCGTTTTGTAAGTTTTTAAAACCTAACTCTCGTATGGGTAGTGTTTTTTATCACTGTCGATTTGAAAAAAGCTAGTGCTTGTGGCCTTACACGCGTGATGGTAGTAATTGTATAGCGAGACGCGTGTTTACTGTGGCCTGCGTTCCGGCTTTCAGCCCTCCCTTCTCTCTATCCTAATTCCATCTGTCTTTCGTTTATGGTAACTTAGTGTATAAAATGACATGAATGGAATATTAAATATAGGTCAGCTTGCGTATCTCAAGGTTTTTCTTAGAAAGGCAGTACACGTTTTATTGAAGAAAGCGTGTAGTGATGCAGTAGGCTTTTACTATCAACGTGAAACGTTATAATTTGCAGACGAATTAGAAAACAAGGGGGATTTCGAGTACATTCATTGTGACAGCACTGTTCTTTACTATTCTTCTTTCTTTTTATTGAAGTTATTTGTTAGGCTTTACATTTACTTTTTGATTTATATATGTGGATTAGAATTTCACACGACAAATTCTCCCCACTTAAAACAGACGTTATATGTCATTCTATAATTCTATATACACATAGAGAAATTTATTATCTTTCCTGGGGCTTAGGGTGATTCTCATCACATGGATGGCGGCTTAAAAAATCCGCTCCCAGATTTGTTTTTCCACTTATATACTCTATGCTAAACTCATATGGTTGCATCAGTAATGACCAACGGAGTAATCTAGAATTCTCATGTCTAGCCTGTGCTAGAAACGACAAAGGTTTGTGATCGGTTTGCAACTTAAATGCCTTCCCATACAGATAAATATTGAATTTCTTTATCGCCCATATTACTGCAAGACATTCCTTTTCGCTAGTTGAGTAATTGGTTTCAGCTTTATTCAACTTTCTGCTAGCATATGCCACTGGGCTTAATTCCCCATCCAATGCATCTGATTTCTGTAGCAAAGTTGCTCCTAACCCAATATTACTGGCATCTGTCCTTACTATGAATTCTTGACTTAAGTCAGGTAATTTCAAAATAGGTTTACTTGTGAGCTTTTCCTTCAATTCTTGGTAAGCCATTTCACATTGTGGTGTCCATGTAATTCGATCTGGATTTCCCTTACGTGTCAAATCAGTTAACGGTGCACATATGGAATTAAAGTTTTTGATATACTTTTGGTAGAAACCACATAATGAGACAAAGGATCTCACGTCTTGCTTGGTTTGTGGTCTTGGGGCTTTCTTTAGTTTCTCTAAATTCTTTGGGTCAGGGGTCATGTTTCCCTGATAAACGGTGTGTCCCAAGAATTCTAATTCTTTACATCCAACGCAACAATTGTTTGGTCGGGCTGTTAAATTCGCTTCCTTAAGTCGATTAAACAGCATGTTCAGAGAGTCAATGTGTTCCTCAAATGTTTCTGTGGCTATAAGGATATCATCCATGAAATTTGTGATGCATGGGTTATTCAGAGGGTCCAATAATTTTCTCATCATTCTAGAGAAGACACTAGGCGCATTCTTCAATCCAAATGGCAATCTATTAAACTCATAGTGTCCTTCTGAGGTACTAAAAGCTAGGTATGGTCTAACCTCAGGCTTTACTGGAATCTGATAGTATCCTTTACTCAGGTCCACTTTTGAGAAATATTTAGCTTTATTTAGCCTGGCAAACAACTGATTTGTATCCGGCAATGGATCCACCTGTCCTTCTGTAATAGCATTTAGTCTCCTGTAATCTATACAGAGTCTATGTTCTCCAGAGGGTTTCCTTAAAAGTACAACACCGGAACTATACGAAGATTCACTGTGTGAAATAATTCCTTCCTTCAACAAATAGTCTATCTCTTCCTTCAAAGCTTTCTCCTTAGCAAAAGGAATCGAATAGGGTTTCATACAGACAGGTGTGGGGTCTATCAGTTTCATATCATATTCCAATAGGTTTGTATGCCCTGGTCGGTCTGTTAACACCTCTGTATGATTATCTAGAATCTGTTGCACTCTCTCTTTCTGAGTTTTCGTTAAATGTGTACTGATTTTCACCTGTGCCGCTGTCTCACAGGGGTGTAATGGATATTCAAATGATGAAAGTGGTTCCTTTTTCATCTCCATGGCAATGGACAAGGTCAACAAGTGTGTCTCTTCCTGAGGTTCTCTTTCCAAATATTTCTTCAGGAGATTCACATGATAGATTTTTTCTTTCCCCTTCTTATCTATCTTATAATTTGTTCTAGACACCTTCTCTAGAACTGTATATGGACCTTGCCATCCAATTTGTAACTTATTCTGACTACCGGGCAGAAGAAGCAGTACCTTCTCTCCCACAGCCAAATCTCTGTCTTTAGCTTTCCTGTCATAATAGGCAGCATGTTTCTTCCTGGCTTGTTTCAAATTTTCATTGGCAAGTTTCCAGCCAGTTTTTAAACGAGTGGTCAGCTCATTCACATATTGGTATGAGGATGTAATATTTTCCTCTGCCTTTTCATCAGTCCACGTTCTTAATAGAGTTACATATGGACCTTTAATGTTGTGGACCTATTTGTCCATGCACCGGTATGGTCTCTTCCACTCGAAGCTCTATAGTGATGATTTTTCTTCCCAGATTTATCATGCACAAAACGACCGCTACCAATTCTTCTCTTGGGGCTTTCTCCCCACTTAAAATTCTTGATGAGAGATTTCCTCTCTACATCTTCTTCCTCCAGTTTGTTTAAGTCCGATTGAGGGATTTTCGGCTTATTCTGGGGTAAGACATTTTTTTGCACTCGCCGCATAGTGGCCATTGTAAAACAGTTAAGTGAAGCTTGTCCGTGAAAAGGGGCTTCCCATTCCCTTTGGTCCACTTTATCAAATTTATATTTCTTTCTATTGTCAGGCCTACGGTTGCCCCTTGGCGTGTCCAGGTCCTGATCACTGTTCCCACTTGTGGGTGTTCCCTCATGTGCTATGCTACACCTTTCTACAAAATTCTCAATGTCCCATCTTGCCTTGGGCCAATAATAATTGTGAGCCACCTTTTGGATGATGGTACCTATTTTCTCATGGTCCCCATCTTTTTTCACATGTAGGCTCCTTATTAATTCTGCCCTATATCTCTTTGGAAGAACCAACTGTCCGTGACCATGGGATCTAGTTCCGGCCTTCCTGTAAATCAACTTGTTTTTCATGTAAAAATCTCCCTTTCCTGGAGTTGTATGACAGGTTGACAATTTCCTGAAACAAGGCTTGAGGGTCTTATCCCCAGCCTGTGCCTTCCTCATCTCTTCTGGAGTGGTATCTAACATAATATCCTCCTCCTGTCTTGAGGTCGACCTGACCTGAAGGGTGGCCATAACTATAGGGTTCCTTCTGCAACGGTCAGTGTCATGATTGTTCATCTTACAATTTTTACACCACCTTTTCCCTTGGTTGAAAGATTTTCTTTCATCATATTTCCTTTCATCGAATTGTGGGGTTTTATTTTTATTGTCATACCGTGGCCTATCAAACTGGTGCTTACCTTTGTTTTGATCTCTAGGATCAAATTTATTAAAGTTCTGTGGTGCCCTAAAATTTTCCACCTGTTTCTTTTTATTACCTGATACCTCTGCTTGAGCTGCTTGATACCTTTCAGCAACATTTAGCAACTCACCCAGCCTCTCTGCACCTTGTTCCATGAGAAACTTTCTCAGGTCTGGAGCCATGGACTCTCTTAATTGTTCTATAAGGACCATTTCCTTAAGATCTTGGGTTTTCCCCAGAGAAGTCCATTTCTCCAAGTATGTCTCTAACCGTGCAGAGAACTGGTGATAGGTTTCACCTGACAGTAGTTTAGCATTCCTAAATTTTTTCCTATAAAATTCTGCGTTCTTTTCATATCTTAACAAAAGAGCCTGCTTTAGCATGTCATAATTTTCCTGATCACCTCTGCTCATTTTGGCAAAAACTTCATAAGCTGCCCCACGAAGCCCTTGAGATAACTTTAAGCTCCACCTTTCTCTCTCTAACCCATATGTGGTAGCTAATAGTTCATATCTATTTAGATAGCTCTCAATATCATCGTCTTTCTCAACAAAATGATCTAAATGAAAATTCATAGCTGAGGTTGAGGCTCCCTGGCTAGCAGTGGCATCAGAGGTAAAGGGACTGGCACCATTTTCAGGAGCATGGCCTTGAAACTCAAACTCCCTTAGTCGTAACTCATGTTCCCTTTGTAATCTCTTCTCCTCCTTTTCTGCTTCCCTCTCTGCAGCTAATCGCTTGTCTTCCCTTTCTGCAGCTAATTTCTTCTCTTCTCTTTCTGCAGCCTGTCTTCTTTCCTCGGCTTCCAATGCTTTAGCCTCTTTGTCAGCCTCAATCTGCAACCTCTTAGTCTCAGCCTCAGCCTCAATCTGCAACCTCTTAATTTCCTTTTCAGCCTCTAACTTTCTTTCGGCCTCTTTTTCTAATCTTCTTTCTTCCCGTTCAATATATTTGTCACATTCAGCAGTGACATAAGCAATCATAATTTGCCCGTCCATTCCTAACTCTTTTGCAGTCTGTACAGCAGCAGATCGAAATTTGGCCAGGTCCGCCATTTTCTAACAGGTGAATTTATATAATGTCTAACTAAACAATACAATATGATATTACTTATCCAAGGACACCACAGGCACTGAGAGCTCAACGTTATTTATTTTCACCCAAGGATACCTTTTTAATTTCTATTATTCCCTGAAGTGAATTACCCCCAATATTTTTAATAGGGAAAGATTCAAAATCCCGGGAGCGAGACCCCAATATATGTGGTAAAGTGGGATGATATAAATATTTATAGGGGACTTAGTGTACTGACTGAGATCAGCTGTGAAGGTATCTGTATCTAATAGGTGTAGTGTTTTTACAGATAACCTTACTTGCTACCACATTTATACCTCAGTCAGAATTATTCTGGAATATTGTGATGACTACGTTAAATGTCTAGGGTATGTATATGATGAAGTGTAAGTCACAACAACAACAGACAGATAAACAATTTAATTTATTCCACCACACTTGACAACACTGTGACACTCACACACATTTAACACTCTATAAGACTATCTTAAATGAGTCACTGTTAAAGTTTCAAATATTTATGTATTAATTACTTTCACTATTATATATCCTGATTCAACTACAAAGTGAACCAGGAAACACATTCAAATGTAATCACAATTTATATATACAGAATTTATAAATATGAACATTGTAGTGACATATTTTATTAATATTATCCTATGTGTGTGTCAGTGTGTAGTAGTACTATGAGGTAATACTGGTTTTGTTTTTTCAAGCTATGTTGTTATTTGTCATCATGACTTCAAGTGTTTGTTTATCTGAGAAATAGTATGGGGAAAAAGTTCACAGTTCCTGTCAATTTAAACAAGGTATTGTCCCTCTTTTTTTTCTAAAATGTCAATTTTTGAGGGGACACATAATGTTGAGCTCCACTGGCCACAGAGGCTTAACTTTCGTGATGGCGGCAGGAAAAGACTCCTCTGCTCGATTGCTCCCCTGTGTTCTGGAGACACCTCACTAGTCGCTATCTGGACCCAGGAGTATGCTGTCAGCCTCCAGATTCAGCAAAGCTCAGACCAGGTGCTGCTCAATAACTTTAGGACCACAGTCCCTGAAACAAGAAGGTTGTACCTCCTACTTCATAACTAATTTATAATCTATTTCTAGACTGAACACAATACATGACAAACACTGAGTTCAGAGCGGTAGGCCAACTGTCAGCTTCATCTGAAATAATTTACACCAGTATACTCCTCCCTAATGGTTACTACGCCTCTGCAATTCCAGCATTATTTCTTTCTAGTCAATAAGATAGGTGTCAGTGTACTGTTTGGCAATTCCATGTAGTTTTACTTTCCTCCGACACCTTCTGTTCAGGTTGGAGCACTATATAGGCTTTGCCTCATGTTCGCTACTGAACCACACACATATACAGACATAAATTATCAATTTACATTCACTTTTCATTAAAAGATATCAAATATTTCAAGCTTACCACAATTCATGGAAATAATACAGAATTACGTTGACTGGCAATGAATAGGCACAAAATCCGATCTGCCGATGTCCCAGGCTTTTATTTAGAAAAATATGCACTGGCGCTCAACGCACTGGTTCTTTAGTAAGTTTATTTGAAAATGTGGTGCTGAACTAACGCTTCAAATTGCCTATATTGGCGGGTCTAACCAATCGAGCCATGTTTACACCAGCGTTTGAAAAAAAGTACTCCTACTCACGTTTCCCTAACAACAAAGAATCAATATTTATAGCCCGACTAATCGTGTTTAGCCTTACATTTACTTTCCGCCAATCAAATAGGAGGTAACATGGGGACCTATTTCCCGTACAATGGTGGTGTCAAAATCTGCCACTGAGCGATTCTGATTTTGGTGTTGTCTGACATCCCTCACTATTTCTTTTGGCTATAATTTGTTAATTCCTAGACTATTTGCGTAACGTTTAACATATTCTTTGTCAGCAAGTCCTAAGGAACCCAAATATATAAATTTAATGGGGCTAAGGGGCTGCGTTCAAAATATGTATTTTCTTCTACCTCCCGTTCACTTCGATCGATGTGGTGTCTGGGTACTGTAATGTTTTCAAACGTAAACCAGTATAATGTCATGTTTCCTAATAAGCGTTTTGTAAGTTTTTAAAACCTAACTCTCGTATGGGTAGTGTTTTTTTTTTTTTTCACTGTCACTGTTAGGTTATTATTCAGGTTGGAGTCATACCAGGAAATATAATCATTATACCTAATTCCCTAAGATATAATCAGTATACTTGATACATTCATAGTAAAACTAAAATCCTATATTAAATATATACAGGTGTAGGCTATTTTCTGGTGGTTTCCTTCTTCAACAGTATACTCGTTCATTATACAGACTAACAAGGACTGTTAGGTTATTATTCAGGTTGGAGTGGTTTTCGTCTTCATCAATCATACCAGGAAATACAATCATTATACCTGATTCCATAAAATATAATCATTATACATGATACAGTTATAGTAAAACTAAAATACTAAAGTGATATTATACAGGTGTAGGTTATTTTCAAGGGGGGTCCTTTTTCATCAGTCATACACAATCATTATACATGATGCTATAAAATACAATCATTATATATGATATAGGCATATTAAAACTCCTAAAAGATTATAGTAAGTTTACCTACCCTCTAAGATTAATACAAGCCAGATTTTGACTCGACTTAGTGAAGCAAGTTTGTCCGGCATGCAGGTAATCAGGAATCAGTCTTGACAACTTTCTCTTCCCCTGTCTGTCGTTCTAGCTGGTCTTCGTGTTTGTGTGTGTATTTGTTGTTGTTGTTGATTTCGTCTACTATGTTGCTGTAATACCCTGTTCAACCTGAAAGTTGGTTATAATTGGGGTATATAGGGTGTTAATATTTGAATAAAACGCGCACATTTATATATAGGTCGACGCAGGTAAATGCTACTGCGTAAGGAACCCTTTTGATTGGTTCGCTGCGTTTTAGTCTTTTTAATTGCCAGGGCAAGCTGATCGGTTAGTTGCGTTTTGGTACTTTGCGTGACCGAGTTCCGAAGCAAAAGTGGTTTATTTTTTCTAATTTATTCTGTCTGCCGCCATGTTGCGTGACCGTGACTTCGTGTAATTTATTCTGTCTCAGACTCTGTTGAACGTGGATTGGCTGTGCATATTTGTATATCGACATAGTGTATTAACAAAGAAGTGGGTTTACACACGACTTCACGACAAGTACTATAATAATAGTGTCCGTTGGCACCCTTTTCCTCACTGCCGACCCCCCCCCCCCCTCCCTCGCACCACCTTAGTACACCTCATACATACATTATGTCATGTATAGCTCCCAGTGTCCCTAAGGAGACAAAGGAAGAACAGAACTTCTGCCCCCTCATGCATGTTGTATGTTGCGACTAATATGAGGTTGTATATGGGGGTTGGCAACCTTACCATCGATATATATAAAATCCTAGCTTTTTCTGTCACTAACGCTAAGGGATGCAACTTTGGTTTAAAGTTAGACATTAATTGTATTGTTTCCCTTATATGTTCTCTCCCGAAAATAGTAACACTCGACAAAGAAAAGTGCGCGAATGACGGTGTGCACTAAAATATTTATAGAACTGCGGTGATGCACAGTGTTTTTTTAATACGTAAAATTGCCGTTAGGTATTGGTGCTTTTGAATTTAATTCCCGTCTTATGGTGGGCTTTTCCACTAGTCCCATCCCATCCCAACTAACATAATTACCGATGTATGTTACGTCGGTCGGTCAGACTCAAAATAGTAACTCGCGCAAGAAAAAAAAGTTTATTACCGATGATCATTTTCCACGTGCATTCAAATTCAACTCACTTTTTCACCTTTTGAACTAGTGGGGCGTGTTGCAAAAACCACGAGTATAGTTACAATCAACAACAAAAAAAGCGTTCAATTGACGGTGTTCATGGACAGTTTGATTACACTGTATAATGGAAAGAAACCAAAAACATTTTAAGAATGTACTTCTATCTGCTCATCTGGGAACGGAAACAGCACACTATAATTAAAAACCCGTCAAGTTTGACGGGTTATTGCTAGTGTATAATAAATTGCTAAAGAAACCACTACTGTAAACGCGCATGAATACTTTCGTGACGAGTTCCTCCAAGGGAGTCAGCTACAATGATATTATCTACAACCAATGCAACTCCCGGTTGAAGAAAGAAAAGGACAACAGATGGAATGCAATCCACAAGCTTACTAGGCTCCAGCAGACCGTCCTTTTCTGCTGAGTACTGGCCACTGCAGAGAACTATGCCACCTTTATCGCCTCAAGA